>CM021102.1:557332094-557446958 GCA_007115665.2 Sequoiadendron giganteum
GAGAGAGAGAGAGAGAGAGAGAGAGAGAGAAGAAGGGAGGAAGATAGAGAGAGAGAGAGGTGGGGAGAGAGGGGGGTGGGGGAGAGGGAGAGGGAGAGGGAGGGGGAGGGAGAGGAGGAGAGGGAGAGAGGGGCTTGAGGAAAGTGCGCTTTGGTTGGGATTGTACAACTTGCCCTCAGAGTATTGGATGGAAGAATCCCTCAAGGAGATCAGGAGGCAGTTGGGAAAATTCAAATTTTTCGACAAAGCTTAGGAGGATCTAGAAAGAGGATCATACTTCTGGATGTGTATCGGTGGTGCAGGGCATAGAATTACCAAGGGTTGTGGAACTCATCTCAGAAACAGGTTCTTGGAGACAAGAGGTGATAAGGGAAGATAGCCTGCAGATATGCCCTAAGTGTAAATCACTTGAGCATGGCAAGGATATATGGTCATCCTAGGCTGAGGCCAACAAACTCAATTTGTATATGGGGGAGAAAGTGTCAAAAATGGTGATGGAGAAAAATCAGGAGATATGGCCGCCAATTGAAAACTTGGAAAAGGAATTTGTGGAGTCAATTTGGCCTCTAAAGTCAGCTACAAAGGAGGTAGGGTTGGGAACTAGGATCTTGGTGGATCCACAGGTGGAAGAAAGCCAAAATACATATTGGCCAATCCAAAATAATCAGCCAACCACCCCGGGTTTGGGTGTCCAGTTTGAGGAAGGCTTCCCTCATCTCACAGATATTAGGATTGAGGATCAGTCAGTGGAAAACCTAGGGAGGAGGTTGGCCGAAATGGAGCTAGAGGATCTAGAGGCAGCCCAAATGGTAGGCCATACCAGCACCAGAGATTTGGATGAAAGAGTAGAAGATAGTCAGGATCAGGGAAGCATGAGATCAGAGTTAGACTGTGATGATGGCTTTGAAGAATATCAAGAGGGCATCCTAGCCAAAAGAGGGATTGACCAAATCCCCTTAGGCAGTTGTTTCATCAGATTTCACGGTTGCTTCTTTGAAAGCTTCAAGTAATTCTTTGGAACAAGATCACATTATACTTCCTAGCATTGTTTATTGGGATAGTATTCTACTTGACATTTCTTGTCTATTTGTAGAGTCTCGCATTGCTGACTTGGAAGCACACATTGAGGACATCGGTCTTCTATTTGATGATAGTCTCGGTAAAGCTACATAACCATTGGTCTCTTTGGATATTCATGCTCTACATCTGTCTTCACATGGTTCTGGATTTTCATCATCTTCATCTATTAGGCATGCACTTGATTTGATTATGACATCCTTCGACATCGACATGGGAACACATGAGCACACTTCAAAGACATCACAATGGGCACCATCATCCTTGGATCAGTTTCAGCTTGGTTCAAGATTATTCATACATCTTCCTCTATATTCCTATCTGGAATGGGGAGATATCTTGCATCTTCAAGTTGTTTCATTTCTTCCTAAGGGAAGGAACATTGTTCGGTGTTCTTGGATGTACATCTGCATCTTTTGTCGACTATTCAGCCTCACTGCAACAGGATATGTAGGATGGGGGGGTCTTAAAGACCTATTATTTTCTCCTATGAGAAAATCTTATTGTAATTTTGTGATAGAAGTAGTTCTTGGGGGGTCTTGAGTCCTCTTTCTATCTTTCTTCTTCTTTCACTTGTACATCTTTTGCTTTCTCTCTTTTTGGAGGATATTTTTTTCCCACAGGGTTTTCCATCTTTCTCTGTTTCTAAGAGTTTTGCATTGTGCATGGGTACCTAAAATGGCCTTGCAACCGGGACCCATCTTTTTAATTCCCACCTAAGCTATGCTTAAGGGGGGTGTTGGTGTACACTTGTTAGCTTTACACCTAGCTTACTCAAGCCTAGTTAGGTGTCCTTGTTGAGTTCACACCTCATTTTTTTCCCCTTCGTGTGGATCTTGATCCCGATTTCCACATCTTGTGGATCTGGATCTTCTTGTGCACTCCTATTTAGATAGCTCTTTCAATCAATCTATAAGGGGGTTTTTTACAACTTTATGCTTGGTTTCTATCTCTTTGATTCTAGAAATCTAATACTATTCATAATTAAATAAGATAGGATAAGAAGCCAACATACCACATGAATCACAAGTTCAATAACTCGGCCATATTTAAGTAAGGTGATGTGGTCAACTGAATCCATGTTTCCTCTTTTGCATGTATCCTTTGATCAAAAACCTATATAAATATATCCTCTTTTGAAAATTAAGGATTATTCTATGAAAGACTAGAACAACACATTGAGATTATCCTATACACTTAGTCACAACCATTAGTATAACATAGTAACATGGCCAAAGAAAAATGAACTCTCATATTCAACAGATCATTTGCAACAATAAACATAATAAAGTAGCCTACAAAAGCACTTGCAAATAATGAGAGGATGTATGAAATGAAAAGAATAAATGATTCGTTCTTTATATTTATCAACTAAGGTATCACCATATTGCATTCATCAAGAACTAGAATTCATTAGCTTCATTGTGAAAAGAGAAACAACTATCACTACCAACCCATCGCTATAAATCAATACACCAAGAGTCACAAGAAATAGATATTATTAATGTGGACAATTATGTATACAAAAGTAAATGGGTAAATTTGTAGTGCCCCTCCATTCTTACCGTGGATGTGCAAGTAGTCGGATTTGTAACTCGGTTATAAAAGTAAAATAAAAGGGATATTTAAAGGTATGTGCTAATGTTCTTAAGCAATTAATGTTGTATATTATGAGGACTAATCAACATTATCTGACCGATCTTATTTTGATGTCTATGTAGTTGATTGTTTATGAGTTGATTAAATTACTAGGTGATGTTATGACTGATGTGTTTGGGTGAAAGGGACAATGTCGCATTACTCACTTGTGAATACCTTGCGACGTTGTGAATCCCTTTCATGGTGTGACTGTTTATATGGATATTTATGCATGACCGTTTTGTGTGTTGTAGGTTGCAAGTACTAGGCATCGAATCCACCTGAATTGACATGTTTGAGTTTGCCTTAAACCCAATGGAACAGTTGACCGAAGATAACACTTGGTCCCCTACCCTAGCCATCATCCTCAAAGAGGATGAGTGTCCGATCTAATACCTTGCCAGTGTCAGTTTTGTCTATGGTCAATTGGGTTATACAAAAATAAATGAGTCTAATTTATAATAAAATGAATTTATAATGTAAAATTAAAATAAAATAAATAAATAATAATATAATAGAATCTTTCCGTTAAAGAATAAGAAAGCATTTAGTCTTTGGTAAGATTATTGGAAAAAGAAGAAGCTTTGGTGTGTTTTTTTTTTTTTAAACAAAACATCCTTGATTACCAACATGTACAGAGGTGGTTGGGCGTAACAGTCTTTCCCCAAACCGATTGGATAAATTTAATACATAATTGTTCTTGTTGGATATATAATCCTCAAAAAAAATACTACCTATCTATTATTCTAAACCAGTAGAAAAATTTGGCCAACCGTCATCCTTCTTTTCCTGCAAAACATTTTGGGTTGGGGAAAAGGGGGCATCCTTTTCAATGACTGTTCGACGATAGTAGTGTGTACTCCATACAAATATCCTACTTTAAGTTTTAGTGGTACAGATACAAGCTTCTGAACATTAAAAAAAAAAAAGTTGTATATGGAATACGAGGTCCATGAAGAATAACAAGAACAGACAAGTTGAAATGCCTGATGCAATTGAATCTGCATCTCCATTACACATAGATTTCAGCGTAATAGTTTGTTGGGTTTGAGTAATTCACGTGTGCTCCATCACACGATTTTTTATGCATGCAGATTCAAAAACAGATCGCTTGATATCGTAGACTATAAAAAGATCTTGATAGATTGTTTGAAGGAAATTTGGTATGTACATCAACTCTTGATAAATAAGCATCAGGTATTTCTTTTGTTACCTCAGTTGTTCGTTTAATTGTGTATCGTTCAATTTTGAAGGGGGCTATTTGATTTTTGTGCTTAGTGGTAAATGGGGAATGCCTATTGTTTTAGTGAAAAATGAATAGTGGTTGTGCCCCTAACTGACTGTGTGTAACTTTGAATCGATTTCAAATACATGTATTGATTTCAATCAATTGCGCAGTTGCACAATGTTAAGTCTCTACTTCTCAACTTGTAGTCAAATTCGAAAGCAAACAAAATACCTTTATTTCAGTTTCATGAACTTTATAATGCATTTACCAGGCAGTTCCTTTGCCTTATGTTATGTCCTACGCCTCATCTCTCTTGCATCCAGTATCTTTTTAATTCCTCTAACTTTCATCAATCTGCTTATTTTTGAACCACATCTCACCTGGCCGTTTCTGCTCAAATATTTTAGAGAAGAGCCTAGGTCGTAGTTTTTATTTAGGATCCAACAAAATAGGAAGCAATATTGCTAGAAATATGCAGATTTTCCTTAAAATGTCAATTTGGGTGTTAGTAAAATTCGAGAATCGTGGTAATCTATTGTGTAAATTCCTGAATTATCAGTTGTCTAGTTTAACTTGGTCGTGTAAATGAACCCAACGGTCACTTCTTAAAATTGTTCTTATCCATGTTTTGTTTAAGTAGTTGTTGTTGTTTAAATTCTCCTTTGAAACTGTCCTTACTCTATGTCGTCTTTATTCATAGACCTTCAATAGGTGTTGATAGAATTGTCTTAGTTAACGTCAATTGGAGGTGTAGGAATGCCAGTCCCTCCTCTTGACTTGAGCACAAAGTAATCAACTTCTGAAGAATATAGCCAAGTACATAAGTAATTGTGATTATTAATTAATTGAATATTTTGTATTCACTAATTATTATACTTTTAGATACATTATTCATAAAGAATTGATTGTAGAGGAATTAAGAAACAAGTGCACATCTTTAAGGAATAGATAAATGATCTTCAAATCCATTAATTTTTTATGGTATATAAAGGATTTATGAAATAAGTATGTATCTTTAAGGATAGGTAAAATGGTTATTTATTTTTTTAAGAGTTGATTTAATGTAGAATATTTTAAAATATGAGGACATCCTTTATAGGGTAGATAAAATGGTTACTCAATTCCTTAAGAATTGATAGAATGTAGTGGTTTAAGATATATGTGAATAACATTTAAGATTTTATAGGGGAGAATGATTAATTCATTAGGGTGATTTCATAAAGGACTAAGAAATATATATATATATCATTTAATGAGTAGACTGAATGGTTAAAATTATTAAGAGGAATTGCAAGAAATGGGCCATGTGAATGTTTTTCCTATAGCACAATATTGTATATGTTATAGTTATTATTTATTTTAAAGACATAAATAGTCAACACTTTAGAGTTAATATTGACTTGTTTACATAAATGGGTTTAGCAGTCTTCCAAAAGGGATTATATTTCTTTTAAGATATTTCAAAAATGAAAGATATAAACTTACTTTAGAGATAAATACTTTCTCCTTGCAAACAATTATTGAAGTAGTCATCGACCTACAGTTCTCCCATTGGTATTATTTTTATATTGAGTTGCATTTTACATTCCTCCTAATGTTTATGGTATAATCCACCTTGATGCATTTAGAGATTCATAAGTTCAAAGATCTTCTTGTATATATAATATATTGTGTTCTGGTTAATAGTGAAGAATGATTTTTCTTATATGAAGAAATAAAATGTTATCTAAATAAAGGATTCTAATTGGATAAGTTATTACTAAAATGAATATTAATTTGTGTATAAGATTAAGTGAGTTAATTTATTCCAAATATAGAAAATTGAATGATTTGTAGGTTAGATAATAACAATGTATATAAGTGTGATCTGAATTTTAAACTGTTAAATTGATATGATTAGATGTTGTACTACACAATGTGTATGTTCATTGGAAGTGGGTGTTTTTGTAATTTTTTACTTTAATACAATGTGTATTGGTTATGGATTAAGTGCTTGTGTAATTATTGAAAAGGGGGTGTCATGTGTGTAAGTTGTTTAAGGTTGGTTTCCAAAGACCTAGGAGGGGGTATATAATGTGGGTATGGTTATTATGATTGTTTCACTTTGGAAATGTTTTGTGTTGGGTGCAAGAGATTCAATGCTTTGCATTGTGTATAGATTCTTGTGATTGTGATAAGTGTGCAAGATTTTCAATGCCTTGCACTATGTATGGACTCATGTTATTGTGATATATGTGCAAGATGAATAATGCCTTGCTCTATGTAGGGTTTACTAGTCGCAAGTAGGGGGAGTGGCTCTTAATGGGGGTCGGGACCCAAAGTGGTGTCCAAGACAACCCATTGGAGGGTTTCTTAATCCACTCTAATCTAAAAATGAATTAGGGGGATGGGTAGAATTCACATTAAACAAGATAATGGATGCCTCACCCATGTATGTAGTTCTTGTTTAGGATAAGGATGGGTTGAGAAGGCCTGATTGGCAAGATCAAATTCCTTGTCCTCCCGAAAGGAAGGTTGGTTCTGCATATGTCACCCTATGGGGTCGGTACCTAGTGAGAGGTTTACCAAGACAACCATTTATGGGGGTTGGGGTCTAGTGAGAGACTACCAGGACAACCCATGGCAGGACCATGTGATGACGCTCTTCCCTATTGCAGTCTAGCATTCCCTAGTCATATTTTCTCATTTTGTTGTGTGAGTGTCTTTGGAAGTGAAGTGTTGTAAGTGATGTTTGTGTTGCGAACAATGTTGTGTTGGAGTCCGTTCTTATCCCTAGATGGTGTTAGCATATTGCTTTCTTGACTATCTATTTGTAGTGGGACCTTGTGTTATCTCCTAGCATAGGGGGTGGACCTCAGGGTTCCACATGGTCGGGAGAATAGTTCTTTTTCCTCCATTAGGTATCCTTGTTGTATGTTCATGTGCGTGGAGGTTGTTCCTTGTGTAGCAGATTCTAGTTCCTATTCTAGTTCAAGAGGACTACATTTTATGTATAGGTATTGGATTGTATATCATTGTATCTCTTATTATAATCATATATATTCTTCCCACATGTACTCAAGAAAACCTTGTTATAAATATTGTAACGATGTAACAAATTTTGGTGAACTCTCTTGTAATGGATATTGTAAAAAGATGTATCTTGCAAATCTTAGTTATTTAGAAATGATCTTTATTGTTGTTTATCAAATAACCTGATATGGAAGTAAATAAAGTAGAATCATTTAATGTGGTGATTTAAAATGAACTTTGTTTGTTAGTCAAACCATGTTATCATAGTAGTTAATGACTTAATTCCAGTTATCTTGGTTGATAGTTTGTGAGTAGCGCGGTCATGGAACCTTAGAGGACCTAGGATTGGATTATATGTTATATTATGTTATGTAATCTATTGTTTATTTCATTAAAAAAAAGTGTTCCATTAATTTTCATAGTTAGTGTTGTCCTTTGGGGTTCCTTGGCAAGGGCGTTGCAAAATTCACATTGTTAGGGTCCTCGAGGAACATGAAGCCATTGGGGTGTAAATACATTAAAATGTCGATAAACGAGGATATCTATCATAAAATGTATGAACTTTATTCTCACAATGTACATTATTACCACATACTAGAAGATATAGAAATGTGTTATACAAAGTGGCTACGTGGCCTTACATTCTCTCCCCTAGAATAAAATTCCTCTTAGAAGTCCTCAAGGAAAGAGAATAGACCTACTTATTTTTGAAAACAAGTGTAGAAACAAGGATACATATTCCATATGTCATTTAATGAAGCAATAAGAGGGTAAGTTCACAAAGATGGTTACCAAAAAGGGGACTTAAGTGGACAATTTTTTTTTGAAATTGGGAAATACTGACCTTGGACGTGAAATTGAGGATACTTACACTGAAAATTTTGAGATGGAACAAAAAGAAGGATACAAGTGCTCTGAGTCTACTTTCTAAACTACTAATTTATTTTGAAAATGGTTGATATTAAGGGGTTCAAATGAGGGACGTACACAAATTGGTGTTTTTTTGTCAGAAAAACATAACATAGCAACTCTTGTACGACCCTCGTATGGTGAACTACTTTTTAGTATTTTTAGAATCGCAATGGTCAGCTAATAGTATGTAGTTGATGCATGATTTTTCTGATAATTTATAATGAATATTTGATTTTTAACTAATTTTCAAAGTGGACATTTCCTGAAAAATAGAATTTTGGTCGTGCTACCCCTACAAATTTTGGAAACTAATTGTTTTTTTTTTTAAATAAAAAATTTTAGAATGGAGTCTAGTTTCTAAAAATGTAATTTATTTGAAAAGTCAATGAACGGTTAATTTATAACAAAAAAATATTAAACACTGCTTTTTGGAAAAAAAAAGACATACAAATAAAATAAATTATTGATGAAAGGCTTAACATTTTCAGAAAGTGAAAAAAATTACCTCATTGGATAGCTAACAGAGAACCCAACATTACCCATGTGTTCGATTTTTTTGATATTGAACCACATGCAATCCTGAAGGTGGGCATGAACTCGATTATGAGAAATATGGTAATTTTTTAAAAACATGTCTCTAGTCATTGGGAATGCCCTCCAAGCCTTTTGGTTGGTATTCCAAGGCAAATACCAAGCATAAGGCTCGAGAATTCCCAAAGCAAGATATAATGTGAATGCATTATAATGCACTCGCGTTATATCTCACTTTTCACATGTTTTTTGCTTCTGCGACAAACATGTCAACTAAGACATAACGCGAGCGTGTTATAACTTGCTTGTGTTATGTCTTCCTTTATGTTAAATGTTAATACATTGAATGTATGTTGATATATTTGTATGTTTGTATGTACATGTATGCTTGTATGTCATGTATGTATGTATCAATGCATATATATTGTATGTATGCATCTATGCATGTTAGATAGTATCTACACATGTATGTGTGTATGCTTGTATGGATGTAAGATTATATGTACATATGTATTATGCTTGTATCTATCCATTTATGTATGTCTTTAGATGGAGGGAGAATTTAGAGAGAGAGAGTCTGGAGAGATGGAGAGGGGGTGGAAGTGAGATTTTAAGAGAGAGGGAGTGGGAGAGAAGGGGTTGGAGTGAGAGGGACTTAGCTAGGTAGGGTAGGAGGGATAGAGGGAGGGAGAGAGAGAGGGGGGTGGGAGATAGATAATTGAGGGAGAGGGAGAGAGAGAGGGTAGGAGAGAGAGAGAGAGATGGAGAGAGAGAGAGTTATGTAGGTAGGGTGCCAAAGGGAGAGACTTGAGAGTGTGAGAGGGAGAGACTTGAGAGATAGGTAGTGAGAGGGAGTGCGAGAGAGATGGAGTGTGAGAGAGAGGGAGTGGGAGAGAGAGGGAGTGTGAGTGAGAGACTTGAGAGAGGGAGAGGGTGTGGGAAGGAGTGAACTGATAGAGGTAGAGAAAGAGTGGGTGGAGTGAGAGGGACTTATCTAGGTAGGGTTGGAGGGATAGATAGAGAGAGGGGAGCGAGACAAAGAGAGAGTTACCTAGGTATATTTCTAGAGGGAGAGACCTGGGAGAGAGAGGGGGTGGGAGGTAGAGACATGAGAGAGAGGGAGAGAGAGGTAGTGGGAGGAGAGAGTGGGAGAGAATGAGAGGGACATAAAGAGAGATGGATAGAGGGAGCGAGAGAGAGTGGTAGGGATTGATTGAATGAGAGGTACGTAGAAAGAGGGAGATAGTAGATAGAGACAATTAGAGAGGGTAGGAGGGAGAGGTGAGATATATAGATAAGGAGAAAGTGATAGAGGTTGAGGGTATAGGGTTGAGGGATTAGGGTGGAGGACCTATAGGGTTGATGGTTTCTAGGGTATTAGGGTTTAAGGTTTGAGGGTTGAGGGAATGTGGTTGATGGTAGAGGGTATTTGGTTGAGGGTATAGGGTAGAAGGTTTAAGCGTTTAGGGTTGAAGGGTTTGGGGTTAAGGGTTTAGGGTTAAGATTTTACTTGTTTGAGTTTAGAGGGTTTAGGGTATAGGTTTGAGGGTATATGGTTGAAGGATTAGGTTCAGGGTCCAATGTAAGGGGTAGAGGGTTTAGGGTCTAAGGATTGAAGGTTGAGGGTTGAGAATTGAGGGTTGAGGGTTTAA
Source organism: Sequoiadendron giganteum (assembly GCA_007115665.2). Classification (NCBI taxonomy): domain Eukaryota; kingdom Viridiplantae; phylum Streptophyta; class Pinopsida; order Cupressales; family Cupressaceae; genus Sequoiadendron; species Sequoiadendron giganteum. Next base: position 557,342,145 of record CM021102.1, read on the forward strand.
TGTATAGGGTAAAGAGTAGAGGGTAGAGGGTTGAAGATTGAGGGTTTAAGGTATAGGGTTGAGGGATTAGGGTTTAGGGTCCAATAGATAGGGTAGAGGTTATAGGGGTTGAGAGATTAAGGGTTGACGGTTTAGGGATTAGGGTACAAAGTTTTCTTGGATTTCAGGGTATAAGGGTTGAGGTATTAGGGTTTAGGGTAGAGAATATTGGGTTGAAGGGTTGAGGGTTGAGGATTGAGGGATTAAGAGGGTATAGGGGTTGAGGGATTAGGATTTAAGGGTTAAGCGTGGACCGTTGAGGGTTGAGGGATTAATAGGGTATAGGGGTAGAGGGATTAGGATTGAAGGGTTGAGGTTTGAGCATTGAGGGATTAAGAGGGTATAGGGGTTCAGGGATTAGGGTTTAAGGGTTGAGGGTTGAGGGTTGAGGGATTAAGAGGGTATAGGGGTTGAGGGATTAGGGATTAAGGGTTGACGGTTGAGGGTTGAGGGATTAAGAGGGTATAGGGGTTAAGGGACTAGGGTTTAAGGGTTCAGGGTATAGGGACTAAGAGGGTATAGGGGTTGAGGTATTAGGGTTTAAGTGTTGAGGGTTGAGCGTTGAGGGTTGAGGGATTAATAGGGTATAGGGGTAGAGGGATTAGGGTTGAAGGGTTGAGGGTTGAGCATTAAAGGTACATGGATTAGGGTTGAAGGGTTGAGGGTTGAGGGATTAAGAGGGTATAGGGGTTGAGGGATTAGGGTTTGAGGGTATTGGTTTGAGGGTTGAGGGATTTAAGGTAATAGGGGTTGAGGGATTAGGGTTTAAGGGTTGAGAGTTGAGGGATTAAGAGGATATAGGGGTAGAGGGATTAGGGTTGAAGGGTTGAGGTTTGAGCGTTGAGGGTTGAGGGATTAATAGGGTATAGGGGTTGAGGGATTAGGGTTTAAGGTTGAGGGTTGAGCGTTGAGGGATTAAGAGGGTATAGGGGTTTAGGGATTAGGGTTTAAGGGTTCAGAGTTGAGGTTTGAGGGATTAAGAGGGTATAGAGGTTGGGGGATTAAGGTTTAACTATTGAGTGTTGAGGGTTGAGGGATTAAGAGGGTATAGGGGTTGAGGGATTAAGAGGGTGTAGGGGTTGAGGGATTAGGGTTTAAGGGTTGAGGGTTGAGCATTGAGGGATTAATAGGGTATAGGGGTAGAGGGATTAGGGTTGAAGGGTATAGGGTTGAGCTTTGAGGGTTTAGGGATTAATAGGGTATAGGGGTAGAGGGATTAGGGTTGAAGGGTTGAGGATTGAGTGTTGAGGGTTGAGGGATTAATAGGGTATAGGGGTAAAAGGATTAGGGTTGAAGGGTTGAGGTTTGAGCATTGAGGGTTTAGGGATTAAGAGCGTATAGGGGTTTAGGGATTAGGGTTGAAGGGTTGAAAGGTTCAGGGTTGAGGTTTGAGGGATTAAGAGGGTATATGGGTTGAGGGATTAGGGTTTAAGGGTATTGGGTTGAGGGTTGAGGGATTAAGAGGGTATAGGGGTTGAGGGATTAGGGTTTAAGGGTTGAGGGTTGAGGGATTAAGAGGGTATAGGGGTAGAGGGATTATGGTTAAAGGGTTGAGGGATTAATAGGGTATAGGTGTAGAGGGATTAGGGTTTGAGGGTTGAGGGTTGAGCGTTGAGGGATTAAGAGGGTATAGGGGTTCAGGGATTAGGGTTTAGGGGTTCAGGGTTAAGGGTTCAGGGTTAAGGGTTCAGGGATTAAGAGGGTATATGGGTTGAGTGATTAGGGTTTAAGGGTTGAGGGTTCAAGGATTAAGAGGGTAGAGGGGTAGAGGGATTATAGTTGAAGGGTTGAGGGTTGAGGGATTAATATGGTATAGGGGTAGAGGGATTAGGTTTCAATGGTTGAGGGTTAAGGGTTCAAGGATTAGGAGGGTATAGGGGTAGAGGGATTAGGGTTGAAGGATTGAGGGTTGAGTGTTGAGGGTTGAGGGATCAATAGGGTACAGGGGAGAGGGATTAGGGTTGAAGGGTTGAGGGTTGAGGGATTAAGAGGGTCTAGGGGTTGTTGGACTAGGGTTTAAGGGTTGAGGTATTAAGAGGGTATAGGGGTTGAGGGATTAGGGTTTAGGGGTTCAGGGTTCAGGGTTCAAGGATTAAGAGGGTATAGGGGTTGAGGGATTAGCGTTTAAGGGTTGAGGGATTAAGAGGGTATAGGGGTTGAGGGATTAGGGTAGAAGGGTTGAGGGTTGAGCGTTGAGGGTTGAGGAATTAAAAGGGTATAGGTGTATAGGGATTATGGTTGAAGGGTTGAGGGTTGAGGGATTAATAGGGTATAGGGGTAGAGGGATTAGGGTTGAAGGGTTGAAGGGTTGGGGGTTGAGGGATTAATAGGGTATAGGGGTATAGGGATTAGGGTTGAAGCGTTGACGGTTGAGGGTTGAGAGATTAAGAGGGTATAGGGGTTTAGGAATTAAGGTTGAGGGTTGAGGGTTGAGGGTTGAGGGTTGAGGGTTGAAGTATTAAGAGGGTATAAGGGTTGAGGGATTAGGGTTTAAGGGTTGAGGGTTCAAGTATTGAAAGGGTATAGGGGTAGAGGGATTAGGGTTGAAGGGTTTAAGGTTGACGGTTGAGGGTTGAGGGATCAATAGGGTATAGGGGTAGAGGGATTAGGGTTTAAGGGTTGAGGGATGATGGTTCAAGGATTAAGAGTGTATAGGGGTAGAGGGATTAGGGTTGAAGGGTTGAGGGTTGAGTGTTGAGGGTTGAGGGATCAATAGGGTATAGGGGTTGAGGGATTAGGGTTGAAGGGTTGAGGGTTGAATGTTGAGAGTTGAGGGATTAATAGGGTATAGGGGTAGAGGGATTAGCGTTTAAAAGTTGAGGTTGATGGGTCAATAGGATATAAAGGAGGAGGGATTAGGGTTGAGCATTGAGGGTTGAGGGATTAAGAGGGTATAGGGGTTCAGAGATTAGGGTTGAAGGGTTGAGGGATTAAGAGGGTATAGGGGTTGAGGGATTAGGGTTTAAGGGTTGAGGATTGAGGGTTGAGGGTTGAGGGATTAAGAGGGTATAGGGGTTCAGGGATTAGGGTTGAAGGTTTGAGGGTTGAGGGATCAATAAGGTATAGTGGTACAGGGATTAGGGTTGAAGGGTTGAGGGTTGAGGAATTAATAGGTTATAGGGGTAGATGGATTAGGGTTGAAGGGTTGAGGGTTGAGGGATTAATAGGGTATAGGGTACAAGGATTACGGTTTAAGTGTGGAGGGTTGAGCATTGAGGGTTGAGGGATTAATAGGGTATAGGGGTACATGGATTAGGGTTGAAGGGTGAGGGTTGAGCATTGAGGGTTGAGGGATTAATAGGGTATAGGGGTTTAGGGATCCGGGTCGAAGGGCTGAGGGTTGAGTGTTGAGGGTTGAGGGATTAAGAGGGTATAGGGGTTGAGGGATTTGGGTTGAAGGGTTGAGGGTTGATGGTCGAAGGATTAAGAGGGATTAGGGTTTAAGGGTTGAGGGTTGAGGGTTCAAGTATTGAAAGGGTATAGGGGTAGAGGGATTAGGGTTGAAGGTTGAGCATTGTAGGTTGTGGGATCAATAGGGTATAGGGGTAGATGGATAAGGGTTTAAGGGTTGAGGGTTGAGGGTTGAGGGTTCAAGGATTAAGAGTGTATAGGGGTACAACGATTAGGGTTGAAGGGTTGAGGGTTGAGCATTGAGGATTGAGGGATCAATAGGGTATAGGGGTAGAGGGATTAGGGTTGAATGGTTTAGGGTTGAGATTTGAGGGTTGAGGGATTAGGGTTGAGGGATTAATAGGGTATAGGGGTAGAGGGATTAGGGTTAAAGAGTTGAGGGTTGAGCGTTGAAGGATTAAGAGGGTATACGGGTTCAGGGATTAGGGTTGAAGGGTTGAGAGATTGAGAGGGTATAGGGGTTAAGGGATTAGGGTTTAAGGGTTGAGGGTTGAGGGTTAAGGGATTCAGAGGGTATAGGGGTTGAGGAATTAGGGTTTAAGGGTTGAGGGTTGAGGATTTAGAGTTGAGGGTTGAGGGTTGATGGATTAGGGTTGAAGGGTTGAAGGGTTGAGGGTTCAGCGTTGAGGGTTGATGGTTCAATAAGGTATAGGGGTACAGGGATTAGGGTTGAATGGTTGAGGGTTGAGGGATTAATAGGGTATAGGGGTAGAGGGATTAGGGTTGAAGGGTTGAGGGATTAATATGGTATAAGGGTAGAGGGATTACGGTTTAAGGGTGGAGGGTTGAGAATTGAGGGTTGAGGGATTAATAGGGTATAGGGGTACATGGATTAGGATTGAAGGGTTGAGGGTTGAGCGTTGAGGGTTGAGGGATTAAGAGGGTATAAGGGTTTGGAGATTAGGGTTGAAGGGTTGAGGGATGAGGGTTGAGGGTTGAAGGGTTGAGGGATGAGGTTGAGGAGTTGAGGTTGAGGTTGAGGTTGAGGTTGAGTGTGAGGTTGAGGGTTGAGTGTTGAGGGTTGAGGGTTGAGGGTTGAGGGATTAAGAGGGTATAGGGGTTGAGGTATTAGGGTTGAAGGGTTGAGGGTTGAGCATTGAGGGTTGAGGGATCAATAGGGTATAGGGTTAGAGGGATTAAGGTTGAAGGGTTGAGCATTGAGGGTTGAGGGATCAATAGGGTATAGGGTTAGAGGGATTAGGATTGAAGGGTTGAGCATTGAGGGTTGAGGGATCAATAGGGTATAGGGGTAGAGGGATTAGGATTGAAGGGTTGAGGGTTGAGGGTTGAGGGTTGAGGGTTGAGGGATTAAGAGGGTATAGGGGTTTAGGGATTAGGGTTGAAGGTTTGAGGGTTGAGGGATTAAGAGGGTATAGGGGTTGAGGGATTAGGATTTAAGGGTTGAGGGTTGAGGGTTGAGGGATTAAGAGGGTATAGGGGTTGAAGGATTAGGGTTGAGGGGTTGAGGGTTGAGAGTTGAGGGATTATGATTCTCCCTCTCTCTCTATCTCCCACTCTCCCCTTCTCCCACTCTGTCCCACTCTCTCTTTCTCCCAATCTCCCCTTCTCCCACTCTCCCACTCTCCCCTCTCTCCCTCCCTCTCTATCTCCCACTCTCTCTCACACTTTATTTCTCCCACTCTCCTCTTTTCCCACTCTCCCACGCTCTCCCTCCCTCTCTTTCTCCCACTCTCCCCCTCTCCCTCCTCTCCTCCTCTCCCTCCCTCCCCCCCCTCTCTCTTTCTCCCTCTCCTCTTATTCCTCTCCTCTATCACTTTCTCCCCTCTCTCCCTCCTCTGTCTCCTCTCCCCTTCTCCCACTTCTTCCACCTTCTCCCTCTCTTCCTCCCTCTCTATCTCCCACTCTCTCCCACTCTCTCGGTCTCCCACTCTCTCAGTCTCCCACTCTCTCCCACACTCTCTTTCTACCACTCCCCCCTCTCTCCCTCCCTCTCTATCTCCCACTCTCCCCCTCTCTCCCACCCTTCTCTCCCACTCTCTCCTCCCTCTCTTTCTCCCACTATCTCTTTCTCCCCTCTCCCTCTCCCTCCCTCTCTCCCTCTTTCTCTCCCACTCCCTCTCCCTCCCTCTCTCCCTATTTCTCTCCCACTCTCTCTTTCTCCCCCTCTCCCTCTCCCTCCCTCTCTCCCTCTCACACACACACACTCACCTCTATCTCCTCTACTATAAGGGTGTAGGGTACAAATATAGAATAAGGATAGAGGGTATAGACAAAGAGAGAGAGAAACTAAATATATTAAGAAAACCATATTTCACATAACGTGCTCGCGTTATAACGCGAGCGCATGTTTTACTCCACTAACAACGGTAAAAAATTATATATACCCATGATTTGAAGGCCGATAGTTGCATATTCCCCTAGTTTTATGCATGCTCCAACAAAAAGTTGCTTTTTGATGATGTTGTGAAGTGTGCAAGCATGATTTTCACATTCCATCACCTTTTCCATGATCTTTCTACCACCTTTGCATGAAATAGCAGAATTTCCATGTCGAAATATATATAATATCATTTGAGGTTTGGAGGGGAACAAGATTTTGAACAAGTCAAATTGTTGTGGAGTTTGAAGAAAGAAGAAGCTCTTACCTAAGGCTACATAATTGGGTTGAACTCCTCCATTTGAAAGTCTAGTTTTTTAGGTATGTGAAGACTTTACACTTTTTCTTTCAGTCTATTATGGCTTGCTTTCATTTTTGTTTGTCATTATAATTTATAACCTTACATTGTCATTGTTACTATATTTCCCTTCACAACACATTTGATTCATATACTCAAATTAGCATTAAGAGTTCCCAATTCCTTAAGGACCTTCAAACCACCTTGAAAATATTTAAAATAACTAATTACAATCAACTAGATTCCTCAAAACATCAACCAATGATTATGTCATTCACAACTTGTCTTAAATCTTCCATAATGGCACCATTGTTTACAAACACAAACTATAATTCTTTTTGCACAACCGAACCATTATTTGCTTAAGAAATCTTTGTTTGAGTTAGTACAACAAAAATGAAACCTTTCAGAAGTCTTCCCTTACACACAAACTTAGTTCCTGTGTTCACTATCCACATTACTAGTATCCAAGCATCTGCAAACTATCACATGTGTCTCCTAAACCACACACACACTTCAGACCGTGATACTCATTTTTGATGTAGAGTTAGAGGACCCAAAACCATTCAAGATGTCAAATTTCCTTCAAGAGGCATATAACAAGATTAAAAAGGCCTAATGTACCAATCCCAGAACTCCTCCAAGTTGGACAACAAACATAAACACTATTTCCCACTTTTCACCCTTGGAATCTAGTAGTACTGCAAAACCAGTTTTCAGCCCTTAACTCCAAAACACTAGGAAAATAAAAGAATGATTCTAGCACCCATTTCAGAGTTGCAAGACACACCTTAACCCATCACATGACTCCTTTGGGAAAAATTTAAGAAAATTGACCTTTTCACTATTTTAGGCCTCCAAGTATGCCAATTTTGCAAAGGAACTACCCTTAGATCCTCACACCAGACTTCCAAACCCCAAAAAAAGTCTTTAATTATGTCTCAAAACAAGATATTTAATAGGTCTTAGGACTTTACCCGCTCAACTAAACTTCCAATACAAAAACCCCCATTTTCAATGCAAAGAGGGAGGGTTTATAGAAACTCCTATACCCGGGCCTTCCTAGACCATTCCAAAGAATAAAAAATCTTCAAAATACCCTGTACAAGGTCAAAATTTTATTACATAGACCACTCCTTCAACACTTTTTCAAAATCACTCCTTGGTTCCTCAAATTCTCATGTAAAAGTGTTTGTTTTAGCCTAAGAACCCCATCCTATTGTCATTAGTTTCATTCCAAGGCATGTTAAACAATAAAATACCCTACTCTAACAATTTTCATGCCACCCCACTGAGAAATAAGTCATAACAGTAGGTGGGATGGTAATTTCATAATTAAATCCTACTCAAACCCTTGGCTGGCTTCAAATGAGCAATTTCAGAAAATTGTCAATTTCTCCCTTCAAACGTACTATTAAGCACTCATAAAAAATGAATTAAAGATTTAAGACATGTGCCTACAATATTCTATTATTTTTGTATCAAGGGGAGGCTGTACAGATCTGTACAAGTGCAGGAATGTGCAAGAAAACCACTGAATATCTGGAAAACAACATTTTTTATCATAAAAATGGATTTAAAAATGAACAATACTCCTCCCTTCGAGCCAATGGAGGTTGTTTAAACCTTTTTCAATGAAAAAAAACTCACCCCAATGCCTATAACTAACAAACAACCACCTTTGAAAGCATATAAAAACTTTTTCTATGCTTCCATAGTTTGTACACATTTGTCTATGGTAGGTTAACTTTTGTACACGATGATTGTAAGTATTATTTAAATGAATCCTTCAATGACATATATTTTTCAATTAACTTGAATGGATACATTTTTTAGGAACTAATATTCATCTCATTACCATCGTGTAGATAAAATTATCCACCATGCCGAAGAAAAAGACAAAGAGGAAACTAACAAACAAAGACAATGAAACCTTAAAAGAAAATGAGAGAGTTCGGGTGGTGGCACATCGTGAAAAGAAGAAATTGGAAATGATTGATGAAAACAAGATGATTGTAGAGTAAACTCAACCGTTAAAAAAAGAACGAGAATTAGCAGCACAATAGGCACGAATGCGAAAGCATCATCGTAAGACAGATTCAAATACCGTAGTTGGAGACACACCCTCAACGAAAAGTGAATATGAAGGGACACCGTTAAGCACAAGAAAATATGGATAGAAACCATCTAGCACAAGTGAAAATGGATGGAAACCATCTCCTACAAGTGAATATGGAGGGACACCATATACTGCAAGTGAATATTATTGGACACCATCCAACACATCTCAAGTTGAGAGTACATCATCACTCAGAATTGACAAAGAAGGTATGCCATCATCCGCATGTGAACCTCAAGGTATGTATTATTCTCCACCCTCGATCGAAGGTACACAATCTAGCCCATCTCAATTAAATATTGATGAAATTCCTAATGTTGAGATGTATGTACCTAGGAGAACACCACCTAGAATTTTGCGTAGAAAGCCAAAGTATTTGATTAATATTGATGATGAGATTTTGCAGCACATGGAAGGTAAGATTTCAACACACACTTGTAGAAGATATGCTGATAAGATTTGGGAATGATTCTTTGAAAGGCTAAATGAGACTGCAAGATTTCAACTATTTGTTGAAATGATGTGGGGTGTAAAGTATAGGAACATCATGAAGACTTTTGGGTTGAGAACATCGAATGCATTGATTGAAGTTACTATTGTGAAGAATCTAATGGATGCTTATGAGAGTGTGGGTAAGACCTCACACTCAAAGGATAGTAATGTCACCCGACATGTCATTACATTGACTTTGGTAAGCTGTCAAACAAAGAGAGCTCATCTAATTAAAAATACTAGTGAACAAATGAGAATCAGTAGAAAAACTTTATCAAGAGCCATTCAAAGGTGGCAAAGAATTGAGGGCAATGATTCAAATGAATTATGGGCATTCTTGGGGAGACTGACATGAAAAGATAAAGAAGTTGTCAAAGCCTTGAGAACATTAATTGAAGATTATTGGAAGAATAACACAAGGCCATCTCTGAATCAAAGGGATGTGGTAAGAAGGAGAATCAGTAGTTGGAATCATGAGCCACATCCAAAGAATTTTTTGGATATGATTCAAACCCAATTTTTTCAAAAAATTGAAAATAATTATCCTCAAATTAGTATTTCTCAAATATTTTTTGAAATTCTTAAACTTATTTATGTGAAGATAAATCACGCATACACTTCTTGTTGTTGTAGACTACATATTGAATTTTCTAACCATTATGATGTTTATCGTTCTATATGTTTAGATTTGCATACTAACGATGTTTTGCAAGATTGTGGCATACAAGCCCCACCAAAATCTTCAAGAGATTTCTTATCAAAAAAATTATGTGAAATAGAGGATGGCCAGATATTCTATAGGACAACATGCTTGGATGGTTCATGCAAGTGTTGCAGTGGCTTCCATCGTATGCCAGTATGTCAACATATGGAAAGCACAGATGAGGTGGGATAAAAACTAATAGAGTTCAGGAAGTATAAAATAGTGGCATATGCTAAAAAAGATGAGTCTCAAGAAAAAAGGTGTGAGTTGGTTATTGAGAAGATTCCAGTGTACCAATTTATGACCACATTTCGTGACAATATACTATCTAAGTATGCAATGCATACCCATAGACCCCGATGGTTGGACACGCAATTCAAGCTATGCAAGGACACCTCTCTAGTTGGAAGCATAGTATATGTGGTTGACTTTGCAGAGAACTACACTCTACAGCCACAACATGAGGTGCAGTCATAGTATTACAACTCCACACAAATTTTGATATTTGTGCATATAGCATTCATTCATGCATCTGATAGTATAGATGAGCAAAGGAAGGTATTGAGGGAGTACCAATTTTACATTAGTGATGATCGCACACATTCTCCAGAGTTCTTTCAAGGTTGCTTCCAGATGTTCTACAGTGGTTTGGCTTAGAGGGGCATATAATACATAGTTCAAGAACTCGTGCATATTCTAATGGTTGTGCAGGATGCATGTCATTACAGGTGTTCAACATATGTGAAACTTTTGTGAGGCTGGACATGGAAAGGGGGAGCATGATGGTGCAAGAGAATGCATGAAAAGAGCATTAGCACGAGAAGAGTTAAAGTATAAAGATAGTACAAAGCTCACAGATGCAAAATCAATCATTGAGTGTGTAATGCTTTGATGGGTCCAGGTAATGAAGGTACATCTTCAGTTCATAGATTTTTTTGGTTGATGGATGATACTAACTTTTCAACATATGAAGATTGTTGTACACTAACAAGATCAAGTGAGGTACACTCTTTCTTTAGCTCAAATCCAGGTTCATGGAGTATCGATACACTAAAGATGGAATGCTTTTGTTCTTCATGTAAAATGCAAGCCTGGAATGATTGTGATCAGGGGAGTGGGTTGACAAATGGTTCACAAGTTATCTTATCCCACTTCACATGTATCGCCCTCCGACGACATTGGAAATGACATAGATGGAAGCGTCGATCGACTTTGACCACATATCAAATCTAGTTCAACCAGGTGATATATGTACTTGCTTAGTTGTTAAAATTCTATATCGTTATCTTACTTTGTACTATATTCACTAACTCATTTAACCCCAATTTCTAATGAAACCTTTCGACTAAAGCTATATAATCAGATGTATCATCGGGCACCTGTGCCAGTTTTCATTTTTTTTAAATTTTTATCCCCGACGTTCGTCGGAATTTTGACGAACCATTTTTTCATCTACGTTTCGACAAAGATCTTTCACCAAAATTGCGATGGACCTGCAAAGTTAAATTGTGGTGGGAATAAATTGAAATGAGCTCGACTATTTATTGCAATAGTGTTTTGCTCAACAGTTTTCTTGGGGAAAATTAGAAGAAACTCAAGAAGATATCGCCGGGTTGAGGGTAATCATTGTCTTTTTCCAGAATTCATTTGTGAAGTTAGATTTGTACTTCCAAGTTTGAAAATAATATTTGAAAGCAACATCTCATCAGATTGCATTTTTAGTCTTGTGCATTTTTAGAATTTCATTTCCAGATTTTAGACCTGGCTTCACAAATTATTTATAAGGGAATTGTTTATAACTGATGGAAATTTCTTGATGGATTTGGACAAAGATTATATTTGCAAGGTTTCAATTTTAACCCTAATGATCAATTTACAATAGATTTGGTAGCCATAGCTAGATAATATCAAAGGTGTTGGTTAGTTTTTACTATAACCAAGTTTATCTTCTAGACACATAGCATATAAAATCTCAAGTAATACTGCCTTACAATACTATCAATCTATATTCTAACCCAATACTACTTATCAAATCCTTATATGAACATAGTCACCTATAACCTCACTCAAGAATTTTAATTAATTCCTTGAATTAAAGCCAAAATGAGAATTACACACACTATAATAGTGAGATGAACAGAATAACCCTTGATCATTTTATTCAAGATAATAATATATTCATACAATGGAGATACATGACCTTGAAATGAGTAATTTTCATTCAGATGCTAGTACTGTCTTGAAAATTAAGTACCCTTGAAACTAAAACCTACAATAGAATGACAACAAACCTAAGAATAGTATCTTCACTATAATATCAAGCTTTTTACAAATTCGCTCTGCAACTTCAGTTAGACTCGACTTAAAGATATCTAACTTGCTAACCCATATTTCTGGTCCTGAAATCTTTTTTATAGGTAAAATGAAGGAGCAACAAGCATCAGACCAAAAATACACCTGTCACTGGTCACTTGGACTGCCTTATGACATTTCAAAAATTGGTTACAACAGCTGAGTCTCTAGAGAATCTTCTTGTTCATCCCGTCCACTAGAGAATAATTGTTGCATTTGCCGAACTTTGAAATCTTGCACCAAAACTGCCACCAAGACAGCCAAAATTTGTTATAACCATAACCGCTGAGTTGTTAACTTCCAGTTGTAGACTTTGTCCTATTCTTGTTTAGTTAAGTACTTTTCTACCCATCCTTGATATTCCTCATCTGTTGGCCAATTAATATTTACCACCTCATTTACCTTGGCACTGTAAGGTGTATACTTTACTGCTACTTGATTCGCCTCCATTTCAAAAGATTCCAAAAATGTGTTAGTTTTAATGATTTTATCCATACTACTCATCAACGTGTCATAATTTGAGTCATCACAAATCAATTTGATTTGTGCATTGATGATTTCATCTACCCTATCCTACCATTGCTGCAGTGATCTAACATTTCCTTGGGCATCTACAATATCTGGGAAAGATGTGTCACTCCAGTCACCAAAACTCTTTATCAATCTTTAATCCTCCTGCTGAAATCATTAGGTAAGGCTTGGAAACCTTGCAGTGACTTCACAAAGTCTTGAGTAGGCCTTAATTGTTGAGGCCTATTAGCTACATTTTGAGAATTTCATTTCCAGATTTTGTTGTGCAAGTTCAATATTATGATTTTAGGAGTCTAACAGTTGGAAATCATAGTAAAATCATAATTTAATAATTTCTGGAATTAGCATTTGAAAGTGTTTTTTGGGGTCATTAACTTCGGACTATCTTCTCTTTTACAGGGGTGGTTGCATGCCGATTTTTTTTGGTGTAAAATATCATAATTATTATATTTTGTTACCTATGTATGATTACAAATTATTGGAGTGTGAGTTTGATATTTTTCGAAGATCTAAATATTCAAGCTTGGTAAAGAAAAATCATGTCAGATAATATTAGTCCATAACAAAATGAAGAGACAATTGCTAGATTGTGGGCTATATTGAAAAGAAAGGGTGATGGGAAATGTTATTTTCCTTTCAATAATTCCAAGGGCTTAAATACGAGAAGCCTTTTAATCACAATAGTTGAGAAACATTGTAGGCAACATGGTTACGTTGAAGGGGGGCATGATTATCATCCATTGGTAAGTTGCTCATTATATGTGTTTATATTGATTGAATTTGTAAATGTTTATATTATTTTAACATTTGATATATATATAAAAAATCACTTGATCATGATCATGGTTTATTTGTGTTTGTCATTATTATAAAGGTGGGGCGCCCTAGGGCACACAATATGAATTATCACAGCCCACAGAATGTGGTTTTGCAAGCGAAAGAACATGGAACTGTGAATATCGAAGATGAAGTTAATGATCCTATGGAAGAAGATGATCATGTGCTAGAAAAAACAATTGAGGATGATGGTACAAATACATTGATCCATGACACATGTAGTGGCACATCTGATCATGTTGATCGAGATGACTTTGATGATGTTCATGATTTACCTATACTTGAGAAGGCATACAAGCCTCTTTATGAAGGCTCCCAAACAACTCTTCTCTCTGTTGTATTGTTGCTGGTGAACTTGAAGGTTATGAATGGTTTATTCAACATAGAAATCTCACGGATGTTAAGGTATGTCATATATGTCATCTTTTTCATCTATTTTAATTGTTGTTAGTTCATCGCTAGTAAATAAAGGATGAAGTATGTACCATTAATATTCTTTATATTAAGAAATTATTTTTTGTTGTAGATTGATTGGTGAATTTTTGTTACCACCATCAAATATTTTACCTCGCTCATACCAAGATTTATTTGGCATTATGAAAGATATTGGAATGGAGTATCAAGCAATAAATGCATGTCCCAATGATCATATTATATATCATAAACAACATGAATTTGCAACAGAATGCCCGGAATGTCATATCAGTAGATATCAAACAAATCAAAAAACAAAAAAGGTGCCTCGCAAGGTTCTTCGTTATATTCCCATTATTCCACGTATGAAACAATTATTTAGGTGCGAAAGCTTAGCACAATTTATGGATTACCATGCATGTAATAGAAGTAGAGATGAGATTCTTTGAATGCCTGCAGATGGTTTTGCATTTAGGGACATGGAGGAAAAATGACCACACTTTAAAGAAGAACCTCAAAATCTCAGGCTTTCATTGGCAGTGAATGGTGTCAATCCATTTGGAGAGCTGAGATCTATTTACTCGGTATGGCCTGTTTTTGTTATCAACAATAACATTCCTCCATGGATTTTAATAAAGAGGGAGCACATAATGTTGGCAATGATTGTTCCTGGTATTTATATATCAATTTTCTTTAACATAGTAGCATCTCATTTGTCTTATTTTTTTCATAATGACTTATATGTTTTTTCATTTAATAGTCATGTACATGAATTTATATATATTGCAGTAAAATGGTTATAATAATTATGTAATGTTTATGTTCATTCAACTAGGTAAGTACCAAGTTAAAGATATGAATGTATATATTGAACCTCTTATCGACGAGTTACTAAAGTTATGGAATGGCGTCACTATGTATGATGTATCTAGACCAATAGGACAAAGACAATTTCAATTCCATGCAATGCTTGTATGGAAAATTCATGATGCCCCAGAGCTAACACATTTTTCTGGTATGTTATAATGTTTGACTGCATGACTTTAACGATATTTAATTTTATGAAGTAGATATCATGCATGTTTTTTAAGTAATCTATTCATTATATATAATTATAAAAATTGACATATTTAATCCAATTATATATGATTTGCAGGTCTTCAAACAAAGGGAAAATTTGCATGTCCAATTTGTGGTCCAAAGATGAAATCTCGTTGTTCAACAAGTTTAGGAAAGCAGGTGTTTGATGAGTATAGGCACTTCCTCCACAGAAATCGTAAGTATCAAACTACTGAAAAACATCTTTTCAATGGGAAAGAAGAGACTATATCAAAACCATGAAGAATGAAACCTCGCCTATGGAAGTTAGAATATAATAGAATTAATCGTCAAGGTTATACATTGGATCAAATTGTTTATGTATCATTTATGATATGTTTTGAATTTATATTTTTATATTGTGTTGTGTTTACTCGTGCTGTAATTGACAATGATTGTCATTGTTAATTTGTTTAGCTTATATGTTTCATGAAGGTCATCAAGGCATTAATGGTTGGCTTTCACAGGGACTGAAAAGTTATCCTAGACAATTTAGTAGGCTGCCCTACTATGAGTAGCTACAAATTGTGCATGTGTTTGATACAATGCATATCAGAAAGAATATGACAGAAATGTTATGGAAAATATTGGATGGAACGCATGACAAAGAAAAAATTGTCAAAATTTGTAGTGACATTCAGGAAGCCAGTCATGCAATGAAAAATATTATTCAATTAAATAGAGATGGAGACCAAATTAATATAAGTGCCCTTCCTTGGTTATTAATGGAGCAGCAAAGCAATGTTATAAAACAAGTCATACGAAAAATTTGATTTCCCACAGGGATTTGCTATGAACATAAATATCATAACAAAGAAAGGTGAATTTGGGTCAGGGATGAAAACACATGACTGGCATACCTTAATTAAGGTAATTATTCTGGTATATTATATATATATGTATACTGCATGTACTTTTCAGTGTATTATGTTTACTACTTTTGGAAAAATATTAATGAAAAGATCATTTTGTAATTGTTACAGTACATTCAACCTCTATCTCTCCCAGACAACTTCAACAACAATGTCAAGAAAGTTATATATGATCTTGAAAAATAAATGAGGTAAGTAGTGATATTTGTTCAATTCGTTGTATATTTTTGTTAAATCTCATTAATATATTTGTGCCTTGAATCACTTGTAGATGGTTGTCATCTAAAGCAATCCATAAAGAAGATACAAATTATTGGAAGAGAAAAATTCCTTGTCTAATGTGTGAAATGCAAAAGTGTCTACCTTCGACATTTTTAAATGCACAAGAACACTACCTCATACACCAAGTTGAGGGGATTGAATTGTGTGGACCTGTACACACAAGGTCAATTTGGATGGTTGAGAGACACTTGAAATTTTTGAAGGTTTTGGTTAGACAAAGAGCACATCCCAAGGGTTATATGGTGGAGGGATACATGGTATACCACACGATGGTGTACATTACTGAATATCTTCCTAATTTTGCAGCAAAGATCCATGTAGATCGCATTTGGGATCCCAACTCCATTAACAAATTCAAAGGGGAGTACCTGATGGGGAAAGGTAGATTGAGGAAAGTGACAGGTAATTATAAGATGGTCATGGAGATTAATTAGAATAAATTTTACATTAGGGTTTTATGTATATTGTACTTATTTAATTATTAATCTTCAATATTCATCAATTATTAATTAAGGTCATATACCATGGTAATTAAATAATTATACCTCGTTTGTGAATTTTTTATTTATTTTTATATAGTTGGTCGAGAGTGGGATGCACTAAATTTGTACATCACAAACAATCTTGATTGGATGACGGTATGGATTGAACGATGTCAACAATTTGGTTGCACATTAACATGGGAAGGTGTGGCTTCATTGGTTAAAGAAGCTCATCGTAATGGAGATTCCGATGTTACACCAAGGGAAATTGATTTAGCATATGGTTTAAGAAATAAACAAGTATGTATAAATATATTAATCACCCATATTATTTAATTATTTTCCATTATATTGATGTATATATATGTTGAGATTTTTTTTCTTTGCATACATTCAACCAAGAATAAATATGTTTATCAACTGACGATATTGCAATAAGTTTTACATGTTTGACATATTGCAAGTGAAACACCACAAGGCTATGTGGTGTAATGGTCGTAAATTTTGAATCAAAAAGTTGGATGACATGAAGAAAAGTTGTGATTCTGGGATAACTACAGTCTTCCAGGTGACTAATGTTTCATCTAGAAGCGACATACATCCAGAAGTCTTAGAAAATCAATACTATGGGATTTTGGATTATATACTTGAGTGTGACTTTAAGTCCTTCAAATTAGTTATGTTTGTTGTCCTATGGTACAGGCTACAATTGAATGAAAATGATCCCGAGAGAACTATTATTGAACATGATAATGGATTTACCATGGTTAATACAAGGTATTTTGAGTGAGGTGGAAATGAGCCCTATGTTCTTCCAAGCCAATGTGAGCAGGTATTTTACTCGGAGGTTTCAGGTAAAGCGGGTTGGTCATATGTTGTTATACATGATTCAAGACGAAGGTCGGTAAAGTATAGTGTGGTGGAAGAAGAAGATACTGAAGAAATAGAAGATGATGTAGATGATGATCAGGATCAACAGTTAGTTGATGATGTGCTTGACGAAGATGTCAAAGAGGAGGAACTAGATCATGATGATGTAGGAGTTAATATTCATGAAGATGATATCCGTGTGGATGATGACATTATCGAAACTGATATCAATGACGACGATGATGATATGACCAATCCTTACAATATTGAATCTGGATCAGATGATACAGACAAAGAGTTGGATGAAGAAGAAGATCAATGAAATTGAAATGTATGAGTTATGTGATTGTATTATCTATTTGATATTAATTTCTTGATAGAATTATATTTGACTTATGTGGTTACATAATTAATTTATGATGTTTTTAATTTTATTTATATTTGAATTATATTAGAATATGGTCGGTTAACAGATGTAAAACATAAAATGGATAAACCAAAAGATGAAAGCATGAGACCACTGCCTTGTTGGGTGTTTGGAGTCTAATGAAGATATATAAAAGTGTAATCTATTATGGCAATAATTCAAAGTGTCTAGCACACAGATGTAGTTTATAACTTGTATAAATGTGCAAGTAAATGACTAACAAACTCTACTTGAGATAGAATGACAATCCTACTTATGTGATTCTTCTTATTGATCCAATTAATACTCTTCAATTACTGTGATTGACTAGGAGGGTTTAATCTTTACTTGAAAGAACCAAATAATCACATTACACAAATACAACAAATGTGTATCGGTAAATTGAATATATTTATATGCTTGATATATCAATTTAGATAACAGAAAAGCATCAAAATGGAGACAACCAGATAACTGTATAATTCCACAAATAGTTGATACCAAGATTAAGCCACAAGTTCAAACATCTTCATTAACTTCATCAAAATTCATATATTCATCTGAGTCTTTTAAAGGAAATTTTCATTGCAAACTATCTATTGTATCTTTCTCCTATCTTCCTATATCTATTTTACATTATGAAACAGATATAAATATATCAAAATTGTGAAAGGGCGTGTCCTTTGAGAAATGTCTTTTTCTTAACAACAATAAAAAACTAGAAATTATGCTCTATTAAGCCATAAATAGATGTTTTTACAGATAATCTCGGTAAGTTGGCCGCTTGTGTGTATCAGCATCCTCCAGTGCATTCCTTATGGCTATCTCCATTTCAAACATCTTCTCATTCTGTTCACATGCCCTGTCCATTGTTAAATCATTTCTTGTGGCTATCTCCAAAATTGTTTGCATCATCGTCTGGCATTCCTTCATCCATCCTGTGGTAATAGAAACTGTTTTACTCCTCTTTAGTTAAGTACTTGTCCACCCATCTCTGATACTCTTCATCCGTTGGCCAGCCAAAATTCACAACCTCATTCACCTTAGTATTGTAAGGTGTGTACTTCACTGCAACCTGATTGGCTTCCCTTTCAAAAAACTCTAAGAATGTGCTATTGTTAATTATCTTATCCATACTATTTACCAGCAAATCATAGTTTGAAACATCACAAATCGATTTGATTTGTGCATTGATAACTTCTTCTACCCCATCCTGCCACTATTGCAATGTCTTAACATTTCCTTGTGCATCAATAATGTCTAGCAAAAATTTATCATTCCAGTCATCAAAGCTCTTTATCAACTCCCTAATTCTTCTACTAAAATCATCAGGTAGGGCCTGGAATCCACTCAATGATTTTACAAATTTTTGAGTAGGCTTCAATGACTAGAGCCTGTTGTCCACATCAAACCTAGAAGCTTTGTACATAATATCCAGATCGTTGGCCCTAGGGATCCATTTCTCAGCCAAAGTCAAAACTATTTCTCAATCCCTATTGATATTTTTTATTCCATCCAAGAATAAAGAATACAAAGAATGTATAGATGGTAATTTACCATGAACCTTTTCATTAAGATGCCTCAAAACTGTGTCAACCACCTCACTTGCCTTTAAGGCAACCTGCAATTCTGTGATCATATTCAACATTTGCTTCTTGCTGGGATCCACATAATATTCAACTTCTTCTTCAACTAGCCCTAGTGTAGGATTGAGAGCAGGTGCCTGGATGGGGGACCCCAGATTTGAAAAAATTGGAGTAGTATGGGGAACCGATCCTACAATAGAAGCTAATACTCTGATAGCAAGAGCACTAGAGGATTCTCCCACCTACCCATATTTCAACCTATTTACTTCAGATTGCAGCTCAACATTCATTTGCTGCATCCTACTATATTCTGCAATTATCATATTGTATTTCTCCATCAAACTCTTCTTTTCAACCTCTTCTCTCTCAGTTGTCTTTTGGGCCAATTTGGCCACATTCACTGTTAGGCTTGTAGCTTCTGTTGTTGAATTTTTAGAAGCTCTCTTGATGATTAGCCCTCCCCTTAGGTGTGGGATAATATCAGTTACATTTGGCTTTCTTCCCTGGGGTGCCAATGCCCATATGGCCATAGTTTCATACTCCTCACTGAAGGCAGAGTCTTGCAGAGCTACCTTAACCTCTTCTTCATTATTTTGTATAGGGTGCTTGGACTGTAAGATAGCATTGAATGCAACCACATCAGCTATGTCCCATTCAGGCAAAAGTAAGACACTAGCCTAAGTCACAAGTCTTCTTCCCTCCTCAGGAGTGATTCCTTTGAATTCTTCCATTAATTTGGCCTTGACCTCATCATCGTTCTCCTGCTCAGACCTATCAGGTCTCAATTCTCTCCTACTCTTGCATTTATTCCAATACTCTTCTAGTTTCATCATCCAAACTAGTTGCAAGAATACATGAGTCTTTACAAATGCATCATCATCCAAAAATGCCTTGTAAGCCTCCATCTTGGCATCTTGTACACATTGCTCCTTTACATCCATGTCAGAAAGCACCAATTGTGTTGATCTAGGAGGGGAAGGGATACCAACCTGCATATCTTGATCAGTCAAAATTATCTCATCCATCAGATTTTCCTGCATTTCCTCAACTCTCTGCATCTTAGGGCTTGGATCTGATGGTAACACTGCAGTATCACCTCTTGGTGGTGAATCTAGATCCACAATCCTTATCCCTTTGGGTGCTCTGATCCTTGGACCTAGCTGTGATGATGCTTGCATGACTTGTTTTCCCTTCTTATCCCCTTCATCCTCATCAGTGCTTGCATTCCTCTTTCTCTTGTATAGAGGCATGTCAACTGGTGGCTGATAAGCTAGCCTTGTTTCTTTAGGCCTCAAATCTGGTATTTCTATACCAAAATCTAATTCCAAACTGACCCTCTTGGTCATCAAGGTGCCCATGATATTTTTGAAACTATCCATTAAGAAGTCTATTCTCTTGTGAAATGGAGTGAACTCCATTAATGGATCATATTTTGGATCCATTTTATGTATTATAGCCATCAACTTTTCATATGCAATCCATTTTTCTTTATTCAACTCCTGCCTATTCAAATTAAACTCATTTTTTATTAGGTCCTCAGAAAGTTGAATTCATGTGAAAATTTTCCACCTTTAATTCGTTGTCTGAACAATACAAATAATCCCTCAGGGTCATGTTGTCTCCTAGGACCATTCCTCAAATTGAAGTCATCAAAAAATATTTTGAAGTGGACCCATCCTCCCTTGGAACAAACAAAATCAGAAACAATAGTGTATTCAGGGAATAAAGTCCCTTTTCCTTTCTTTGTTAGGTTGTCCTCATGAATACAACCTAGTTGCCACATTACTTCGGCAAACCCCATCCTTGATGGTACATTAAAGGGGAGGATATGAGGGGTTCCATGGAAACCATATGCCCTCAAGACAGTGCTTACAGGGTACAAGATGATATCACCCCAATTGTGACACACTTTTAAATTAGGCTTCATCACCTTTGGTCGGAGGAAGTCATGCAAATATTCAAGGACTCTTGGCACATTTACCACCAACCGAGCCCTGATTTTGGAGGCAAAGAAATTATCAAACTACACAAAGCTGGCACCTCCCCTGTTGTAAGACAAATCTGCACTCCACACCTGTACTGGTAACCTTTCTCCATTCACCTCCTACCTTAACTCCATTTTTTCTAAGAAGAAAACAACATTCTTGTATAGGAACATATGCCTCAATAGAGAGCACCAAAAAAAAGGAGTACTAGTATCCCCCACATGTAGCTTCATCAAACCCTCATGCATCTTCTCTAATAGGAATGATGCAAAGTCATATACCATAGAGAAGATGGGATGTTGAATCTAGGCTCCCATAAACATGTACACAACTGGAATCATAGTATTAGGGTTGAACCCTAAAATCTAGCACAATGAATAAAAATTTTCTAGGAAGTGACTGGCAAAACAACTTAGCTTGAAAGGCTCCTAGTCATTTGGGCTGATAAGAATTGTTGAACTACCCGCCCTAGCCAGGTGAAGAGGAAGCAACTTCAATCTGAAAAGAGGCTTTAACCTTTTGTACTCCTCCTTCATCTCCTCAAAATCTATCTGGACTAAGAAAGGGCTATACTCAGTCAAATAAAAAATCTTTCGAATCTCATATGCATTTAGGCTTAGCAAAATTCTACCATCATTATCCCTTATGACCCTTGTCACATGATCATACCGTGCTGCCACTTCTCTGAGCAAGTCAACATCAGGGAACACATTTGGCACTATTAGTTTCCCCATGTCATATCTCTGGGTATTAGAGAAGGGGTGAGGTAAGTTTCGCTATCCATACCATAGCCTAAACATTTCAAGACCAGTCATAGGAATCTTGACATCCACAATGTTATAATTTTTGCATAATAGACCTTCGCCTAGGGTCTTTCCATTCATTAAAACCAAGCCAATCTTCCCATCATTTGTTGACAACAGGAGTTGATCTAGGAATTCATCATACAAATTCCTCTTCAAATAATCAACATGGCCAGAGTGTTGCTTCAGTGGTACCATCTTAAACAACTAGGGCTTCTTTTAAAAAATCAAATCCTCGAAGAAACTAGGGGTACCTAGAACACAACAATACAACAAAACTATGCAATTCCAATAATTCAAATGAACCAGTAACCCTATGACAATAATTAACAAAAACCCTTGACCAGCACAATAGAACCCTTCACAAAGACACAGTCAAATTAACCCAGCAATTTAGAAAATAATTCACAGGATTTCACGCCTTGCAGAGAACCAAACTTCATGGTGATCGCTCGAAAAACTTTATCTCTGGCTCTGAATTGCTTGGAAAATACTTGAATGCTTTTGTGATGAAGATAGAGAAAGAGCAGATACTTTATGTCAATTGAATTGAGGCAGTAGACCTCTCATCCGCCATTAAATCTCATTTGCATGCCACCCCAATTGCTCCAATTGCATTTGATGCGAATTTAAACTTCAGCCATCGATCTTTTATTTTTTTCAGATCATCGAACAACCATCTTCAAAAGGGGTGATGAAATCTCCATGTCACCATCGAGGGCCCATCGCAGAAGCAGCACCAAAGGAATACACGTGGCACCCACTCGTGATATCACGATCACTAAACATCCTGCATCTTTGGATCACGCGATGGTGGGCAACCATTGATTCCTACCATTGGCGATCGTGTTCACTCACAATAGTCAAAAACACCAAACATAACCGTCGACCAACTTTTTACCAAGATTATAACATCACCGTCGATCTCGAGCACGTGCATCTCGTAGTTGTTTTAGTAACCCACTTTATAACGTATTTAAGTCTGACACAAATATTAAATGTTTTATTAATCCCTTTTCGGAAATAGCATCTTGGGACACGTGACACTCACCCGTGATATCACAATCAGTGGTGATGTCATCATGAGATCGTGGGGAGCGGTCAGGATCAATCGTAGGAAGATTGACGGTCATTAAAAACACAACAGTTAGCAACACCAAATATAACCGTTGAGCAAATTTTTACCAAAACTATAACATCACTGTCGACCTTGAGCACATGCATCTCGCAGCTATTTTAGTAACCTACTTTATAATGTATTTAAGTCTGACACAAATATTAAACACTTTATTAATCCCTTTTCGACATCGGCATCTTGGGACACGTGGCACTCGCCCGTGATATCGTAATCACCAAACAATCAGTGGTGATGTCATCGCAAGATCACGAGGAGCGGTCAAGATCAATCGTAGGAAGATTGATGGTCATTAAAAACACAGCAGTCAGCAGCACCAAACATAGCCATCGAGCAACGTTTTACCAATATTATAACATCACTGTCAATCTCGAGCACGTGTATCTTGCAGTTGTTTTAGTAACCCACTTTATAACGTATTTAAGTCTGACACAAATATTAAATGCTTTATTAATCCCTTTTTGGCATCACCAGCTTGGGACACGTGGCTCTCACCCTTGATATCGCAATCACCAAACAACCAATGGTGATCTCATTGTGAGATTGTGGGGAGCGGTCAGGATCAATTATAGGAAGATTGATGGTCATTAAAAATACAACAATCAGCAACACCAAACATAACCGTTGAGCAAATTTTTACCAAGATTATAACATTACCGTCGATCTCGAGCACGTGCATCTCATAGCTATTTTAGTAACCCATTTTATAACGTATTTAAGTCCAACACAAATATTAAACATTTTATTAATCCCTTTTCGACATCGACAGCTTGGGACACGTGGCGCTCGCCCATGATATCGCAATCGCCAAACAACCAACGGTGATGTCATCACGAGATCGCGGGGAGCGGTCAAGATCAATCGTAGGAAGATTGACGGTCATTAAAAACACCCCTTGTAAAATAAAAAAAACTATTAAAAAGTTAGGCAAAATAACCTTTTTGTGTGTGCAGATTGTGCGGCCATCGGATGAAGTGATTTCAATCTTGAACGTTGTTCGCAGACCTCGCAAGGTTTCTGCTAGCGTCACAAATATGGTACGAGGCATGCAAGATTCTGCCATCTGTCACATTTGATGGTAGGGACCAATTTTTCTCACTGATAGATTATGAAGCCTGATGCCGATAGTTTTTTCTGTACCAACGCATCATGGTTGTTCCTCGCTAACCTCGCGCAATTAAAACTATAGTTTCAATAATGTTGCGAGGTGTGTGATTTGGTGAGACATGGACTCCGATGCTATGCATTGATAACAAAGGTGGGGCCCATTTTTGTGCTGATGTGGTGCTCGGTAGGTGAATATCCTGTCCATTTGGTGACTGGAGGGAGAACGTGGCATTTTCAAACTATTTTGACTAAATCTAAGCCATTCTCCTGGCCAACGTTGTGATTGATCAACGACTCCTATTTAAAAATAAACTAGTATTGTATGATAGTCATTTTATCTTGCGTGAGTGAATAGTAATGGCTGAGTTCGACTCTGCCTGCATAATTAAATGCTAAAATTTATGAATTACTATTTTAGTTTGTATCTCTACATTGAGGAAGAATTTCTTGGTATCAAGTGAAGCAAGTTGTGGTTACGATTTCTCAATTTTGTTGACCTGGATGTTTTGCGATTGAAACCGTAAGTAGCACGCACGCCATTTCTTGTAAATTCAAAATATTTTATGTTTGCTTGCTGGGCAATTCGTGATTGTTTCCTTTTTATGTTCTTGAAGAATTGATTGAATAGATTCGCTTTTAGAGCTTGTCTAGATAATTGCTAGGGTTTTTTTAATATTGAAGAATTTTCTATTAAGGCTAAAGGAGAAAATTGTAATTATTTGCTATCTGAAAATAAGAAAACCCTAGTTTGAATTATCATTAGTCTAGTATAAATGGCACCCAAGGCCCGAAATTTAGGTTCTAAAACCACCACCAAGTCTTTATCCGAAGATATTATTGACTTGTTACAACCCTCTACTAGCAAGAAGCAGGAGGGAAAGGTTTTGTTCTATGGGCCTTGAATCTTGGAAGGATTGATAGACAAGCAATGTGCAATTCAAGATGCCGAGTTACCATACATCGGGTGGCAATTGTTCTCCAATTGGTTCCTTTGTGTAACCCCTGGAGGTTAGACCTGGGTAAATTGGTGGTTCCTAATGTTTATATGGATGTAGATCTTTTAAAGGACATTGCTACTAGATATGACCTTGTGGCCTAAATTGTCAAAACACATGCTGGTGTGCAGATGATTAAGATAACCAAAGAAGAAATTGAAGAGACTTTCAAATTGCATGAATGGAGTTAGGCTATGGTTCCTGTCGACTTGGAGGTTTTCAGACAAGAATATAGAAATACTAGGAGTTTGTTCAAAACATCCTTGTTAATACCTCATTTGGCAATCTTAGGAAGAGGAAAAAATCAAAAGAAGGTAGTAATTGGTAGGAATGAGCCTGAACCTTTTCCTATGGACTATTTTGCCAGTTATTTCAAGAAGACTGTTTCTGCTTTATGTCAAGTTCTGGGAGTCAGCTTAAAGAAAACCTTGCCTACAGATATTATGTATATGGCAGTAAATCTCCAGCACCCGAGTTTTAATGTAATATATGATTTTGCCACTTATTTGATAGAGAAGATGTACACAGGTCTGGTAGCCCTAAAGGAGGGGAAGAATTGGGTTGGATTTAGATGGTATTCCTTGTTAATCCACATGTTTCTGTATAGGGGTCAGGCTGTGTTTGAAAAAGATATGAAATTAAAGAAGAAGGAAGAAAACATTGAAATGCCTATCCAATATTGGACTAGGATTCTTGACATGCATGATCATGAGTTTGATTATGTAACTTTCCATAATGTCTTTGGATCTAAATTAAGGGAGACTCTGGTTGGTGACCCCCTAAGGATCCCAAAATAAATTCATGACTTCTTGAGGCCGATGGAGAGAAGGCCTGAATTGAACATAATGCACAATTGGGGAGACATTTTCCCCTATCATAATACCACAGTTTTCAAGGTTTTTGGCACTAATGTCAATCCAAAGGTTTTTCCAAGGGAGGTGCCCCTTAGAATTGGATTTTTGGAAATCATGAGGCAGTTGGGGGGCACTCAGGAACTACACTTGCTAGCTGAACAAAAGAAAGGTTCTTTCTTCGCTGAATATACAACATTTTCTGATTTTGTTATGGAAAAGGGAGGATGGAAGGAGTTGCATCAATTACTTGGGCCTTATAGGCTAAGGACTATACGCCCTAGGAATCATGATCCTGAGGGTTTTATCTTTCAAATGAAGGAAAAACATTAGACAAGAGCTTTTGTCCACAACTTCTACTTTCCTAAGGACATCATCAGGAATATTTTCGATTTGGAATTACAAGATGATAGAAAGGTACTATACATTGCCTACTCTAAAATGGTAAAAATAATGCAGGAGAAAATACCTGGTTTCAATCCCATACCTAATGCTAAAGATGAGTTTAGTAGGGCAATGTATGCAATTGATAATTTTGAGAGCTTGGTTGGGGTTTTGAAAGATGAAAGGGTTGTGTAAGAAAGGGGAAAATCACAAACCATCGAGGAGTACTCTGAGGTAAAGGAAGAGGAGAGGCCTACTTATCAACCCCAAAAGAAGATAAGGGTTTTTCTAGAAGAAAGGTAAGTAGGGCTGAAGATGTTGCTAAAAATATTGCACCATCTTCTTCAAGGCAGTCAGTACCAAATGTTGTTGATTTGGATTCTCCTCCAAGTTTTTCAGAAAAGGCTTGCCCACCATCACCAAAGAGGCAGAGGGTTGAAAGGGTAAAGATTGTTGATTGTGATGGTGATGAGGATGATGACATTATTGTCACTCCAGATGAAATGAATCCTGAGATGCCATTAGACCCAGTTGACATTGCAACAGGTTCAGGAACAGTTTCTTTGAGATTAGGAAAAGATGAAATCAAAGGAATAACAAGCAATGATGACTTGAGAATAGAAGCCTGCAGAGAGTTCATGATGGATGACTCTTTTATTCAAACCAGTGCTTTTAAAGATTTTGTTTGGAGAGAACATACTACATTATATGCTGAGAAGGTGGCACATGAGAGAAGTTTGCATGCAGAGCTCCGAGAGAAGGTATTCCAAGCTAAGTTCAAGGAACAAATCAGAGAAAAATTCAAAGCAATAGCACCAGAGCAGGGCCGGGAATTGGTAAAAAAAAGTGGAGTATTGCTACTCCCAAAATGGGATATCATTGATGTTGTGGTGTTTGACACAATAAGAAGGGCTAATAAGCCACTTCTTGCATCTGAAGAGGAGGCTACATTGGCACTCAAGGGATCGGCCTTTAGTGAGGAATGAGATGCATTGGCAATCTAGTCCCTATCTACTGGCTCTAAAAAGCCAATTGTTGCAAAACCTTCTGACTTCAGTGGTCACTTGGTTGTGAGGAGAGTTGCTAACACCCCAACATTGGAAGCTATTGATATGGTCATGAATTTCACCAAATTCACTAGAGCAACTGTTGAAGATTTGACCAAGAAGTGGGATACTCTGAGAGGCCAATATAATGACATTATTATTGAATATAATAAGAGTCAACAAAAGGTAGCAGCGTTAGAAACTGAATTGGATTTATTGAGGCAACAAATGGATACCATGAGATCTCAAAAGCAAGCCAGTTCTAGCAACACTATTCCTGACCCACCAGTAGAGCAGTCTCAACCTCTTGCACAAGCACAATCTTTGGCTATTGTTCCATATAATATGGGACAAGTTCCTATTGCTATTGAGAGGGCTACTAGCCCTGGAGGGGGACTTTCTAGGGAGAAACTGATTCATCACGTTGAAGAATATAAGGAGATGGTAAATCAAATCTGGGATGCAGCAGGGAGAAACAATGCAGTGATAGTGGACATTGTTTTGAAACATTTAAACAGAATGGTCCAGAGTAAGCTAAACAGTGTTCATGCAAATTATGTCTTAATGTTGCAAGCACTAAAATTTTTTCCAATGGATAAATAATTGGCCATCTCATTGCTAAACAAATGGAGCCCTAGAATGGAGAAGTTGAGATTCATGGCAGTAGGGGAAAAATAGCATGGTGATAAATATCCTAATGTTATTGCAACATATCAATTGGTCAAGGGAATTGTTGAGCAAAAGTTTTAGAGATTTCCCGCCCCAATGGAATCCAAGATTAAATTGTTGAAAGATGTGTATGATGGAAAGGACCTGACCCCATTGCCTCATATTTTACATAGTCAAGATGAAGTCAAACCCCTACAGGTTTGGAACGAGCAAATGAACAATATAATGATGTCTCAAACACATGAGATATGCAAAAATGCTGACATTCGCATGCTAGAGAATACATTGGAAAATTTGTCTTTTGTTATAAGTTTCTTAGAGAAATTTGATAAAAAGGCCACATCGATAATGGTAAAGTATGCTCCCTATCGAAACAAGGTTGATTAGGTTGTGGCTTTCCAGTGGCCTTCCGAGGAGTTTGAATTATGGAAAAAGGTGTTCGTTGATGAATTGGAATTATGAGTGTTATAGTCAAGAATTACAACTTGGTCATGTATAATATAGTTCTCACCTTAGATATTATATTCTAAAATTGCATTCTCTTTTTGACTCCAAGTACAGGGTGCTAAGGTGGAGTTAATACTATAACGGCTAAGCATTCCTTCGATGTATGGGGAGCGGCCTTTGGAGCGATGTTTTCTTTCCTCCTTATCAACTAATGATGATCTTTGTCTTATGCTCTCCACTTGCATAGTATAATTGTAACTGAATCAAGAGTTAGCGGTCCAATTACAAATGGACATGTGTACTCTCTGACCTAAATCTTGTTGGCTCCCTTGTTTTATAAAAGGGAATTCTGGGCCGAGAGAGTGGTCGATTGAAATATCCAAAATATGAGAAATAAGAGTTTAGTAATATAGAGAGTATGAATTGTAAGTCCAGGTTTTAAAAAAAATTGAGTCAAATTGGAGAACTTTGTTAATCATGGGGTTTTTGAGCATGTTTGTATCAAACTCGTGAATATTTGGAGTTTATTTTATCTCCTATTGTGTTATGTTACATGGATTATTAATGAAATATCGATCAAATATGATTTTCATTGATTTTCTCTTGTTCTTTACTGTGAATTATGTTTAACTACAACTTTGGTTCAAAGGATCGGTTAAATGCTTTAGTTAACCAGTAAATTCATGCAATATAACAAATAGGATTCATAAAGGAGTAATAAACTCAGGTATAGATATATGGGTTTTAATACAATTCATAATAGATCATAAGTGTTCAAAATGAAATTTACCCTGTAGTTCAGTTTTCTCTTTTGACTCCTTGCGCTGGGATATGGCACTTGAATTCTGATTATGTTTTATTCTCATATTTTTTGTGTTATGGCATCAAGATATTTTACTCAAACATTTCCTATCAATTTACTTTATGTGAAGTTTGTGATTCTCTGTTAAATGGACATGAGTCTTTTTAAAGGAATAGCCAATTTCTTGAAGTATTTGATCCTTTAACATGAATTAGGGATCTATCAGTTGCTTACCTATGTGCAAATTAAATGAATTGTTTAAATTTTGTATGTTAAGAGCACATGTTAGGGAATACCCTCCTAGATTTTACAGAGTCCGAAGTGTAGGAGAATTAGCCTTATTGCTATTCTCATAAAGTTGGCCATACTATTCCTAGTCTTTTATTATTGAATGTGGCGAGTTCATAGGAGCTTCTAGGAAACACGTGTGGGTTGCAGTAAAAAAATGCCAATAGGTTCAATTGACAACATGATATATTGAGTAATTACAAAGAATTCATAATTTGAAATTCTAGATTTTGACAACATGATCTATTGACAAGTAGGAAGTATTTTTTCACATTGTGTCAAATTTTGATATTGTTATAAGGATTAAATTATGTAGTTTTACAACTCAAACTCATTGACCCATGTTTCATGAGTAGTGTTTCACAAGAACCCATCTCTAATGATAATGAATGGTCCACTTAGCACTCATTGCATCTAAATTATTCTCAAAGCAATGAAGCACTGAGCCTTCCTCGGAGGTCACCCATCCCAATATTACATGATCCATGATTTTATTAATAATTGATCATTTTGGATTTTGACAAACTTGACACACAAATGACAATTTGACAATGAACTTAATGTATCACAATTAAGTTCAAAATTGAGTAACACAATAGAAACTAAAACAAATTGAGATATTGTTATGAGGGTAGTGATGCAACTTTTCTAATTAGAGTGTATTCCATGAGATTACAATTCTTTGAGATATTTTGTCAAATAGTTCACAAGATTTGTCTATCCTCCCACATTTTACATAGATTTGAAAATGGAGTCTACAACCACAACATTTGAGAAAATTCATCTTCATATTATTCTTTGATGGATGTCTATACCTTGTTCCAAATCTCCCATATTAAGGAAATCGTCAAGGATTTTGGTGAAGGTTGTGAAATTTGTCTATGCATTTACCAGTAGCATTTGATTGAAAGTTTCTAAAACCTTTTAAGAAAATCCATTATGTATATTCTACAATCATTATAGTCCACAATTTCACATTTATTTGGTTTTGCATCTACCAATTGTATTTTCTTGAATTCTCCTACCGAATTTTCAATGTAGATCCATTTTGTGTATATCTTACAATCTGTTGGTGTTTTTTACCACATAGGATTTGCAATTCTATAAGAGGTAGCCAACCTCCGTTATAAAGAACTGCAACGGCTAGTGGCCAAATAACAATATTCAATCAAAGACTGACATCTCCTACACTTTTGGCTCTGTGAAACCAAGGTAAACCCAAGTGTGTTCATAAGAATGTTTCATGATTGGTAATAACACTTCTTCTTATAGATGTAGTCCCCACTAAAACTAACAGACAATCATTACCCTAGTTGTGGAAAAATCAAAGAATAATAACAGATATCCCAAAGCAAGGAGACAAAAAATTATCATAAGATCTATATCCCAAAAATAGATAGCAGTTGATATTTGTTAAAATTTTCAGGTATTGAATCACCGTGCTTAGAGTCACAATCCTATACCTGAAATGAATTTACCAATATTATCTAGTGCCTCATCCATTGGGTGGGAGTCATATAAAACATAATTCAGATGAAATTGAACTTATCACCATAGTGCTTTTCTACCATGAGATTTGTTAGTATATTAAAACAATACTCCTTAGTGAATCCTGAGCATATAACCATAAACATGCAATTTGTGTTCAAGCATTTGATTAACTCATTAGGTCAAAACAAGAGAAAAAATTACACTTTCAACTACACCATTGAAACTGAATGAACAAACCCTTGATAAATCCATTCATAATCCATGGCCCATACACAGGAGAGCAAAAATTCTTAATTTTTTTAGATTTCTTTCGATATCAATAATTACAAAAGCATAGTATACTTATTTCATACTATTCGCAACCCAGCATGATTTCCTACATAAACCTTTAAAATCCTGCATTACCACTAACTGTACCTATTCTAAGCCTTCAGACCCAAAAAAAACAACCCTTAACAATGAGTCATCAAATCTCCTTTATAGGACATGAGAGCAACAAAGCAATAGGCTACATTGTTCATTCCAAAATTGAATTTTATTTAGAATGAAATTCAAATTGACATTCCTCATCATTAGAAAAAACCATAATCAGTTCAAGGAATCAAAAAATTTATACCATTGTAACCAACCGGAGCTAAAGACAAAAGAGTATGGCAGGCACACGTATGTCCACATCAACACACCACCCAAAAGTAACACACCTAGCAACTGCAACTACTTGCAAGACACACGGCCCCAGTAGAGGTGACCGCTCTTGGTCCTCACTTTAGGAAGAAGCAAGACCAACTTCCTTTTATCCACTTTAACACATGATCTGGTAGCATGGCATGGCGCCATTGTAGTTATTGGGGCACCTGCGAGGGGCTCTTCATTGACCCCCAACAGCTCGGTCATGGACGCCAAGTAATGTTGATAGTCCGAGTTAGTTTCGGACCCA
Organism: Sequoiadendron giganteum; assembly: GCA_007115665.2. Classification (NCBI taxonomy): domain Eukaryota; kingdom Viridiplantae; phylum Streptophyta; class Pinopsida; order Cupressales; family Cupressaceae; genus Sequoiadendron; species Sequoiadendron giganteum. The sequence continues at coordinate 557,374,215 of CM021102.1, forward strand.
TCACCATCAGAACCAGAAGACAACACCAGTGGGGACTTGGAGCTCCCCATCCCTTAAAAATTAGCATCATGGACAACCTCGGGCTTGCTAAGGACATGTTGTACCCCATCAGGCTGAAAATTTCTCACCTCGAGTCTGGTCCTTCTGCGCACCGCCGAATGGTCCATTGCAAAGAACACCTCACAAAATACATGAGAGACTCGACCACTCACAAACAAGACAACTCAAAATGTGATGATAATGCTAGTTAACACAATGAGCATTTATAGAGTTAATTGGTGCAAGAATATTAATTGCTCGAATGCAGCATGAGCATTCGATCATTTTAGTGGCTGATGTAGCCACCACAAATTATTCCTGGCTTGCGAAGGCATGGCGTACAACCCATCATTGCATTTATCAAGAGAACAATGTTCGCATGCAGGAAATTTAGGTGAGTATCCATTGAAAAAACCCATGCCATTAATGAGAACAAATTGCAGAGAGCAAAAACTCCCAACGCAGATGAACAGGAACCTAAGAAAAATCGAACCGTTAATGCGGATCGAACATGGCAAGTCGGATGACTCAAATTGAGTCAACAATTTTTTGAAAATCCACATCAGCGCCCTAGGAGAACCTTGCCCAATCACAACCCAAGAAAACAAGAGGTTGCAACTGGACAACGAGTCCCACCTAGCCTTGTTGCTTCAAGAACCAAGCCATGTGTCGCCTCTTCGCAGACCTCGCAGTACCCTCAGGGGCCTTTAATCTGATCGTGCGAGATCCGCGAGGAAGGATTATTATTGATCTTCCTCGTTAATACCAGACAAGTAGTAAATTTTAAGTCCCACCACAATCCTTGTACGGTCCACATGATTTTTTTATCCTTTGTTGAAGAAACTATTAAAATATATTTCTTATTTATGTACTTATTTTCCATACATGTTTATAAAATTTTGAAATTATTAATAATATTAATTTTGGCAAGACATTAAAATATTGTTGATTGTAAAAAATATGCATCCTAATGTGAAAATGCAAGCAATGAAAGCAATGACTATAACACAAATTTTTATGTAGTATCCAATTCAAAGAATCATGTTACCCTCTACCTTGAATTTTTTAGTATAAAAAGCTAGGGAAATGCTATAAATAAGATAATAAGTTGACTATTAGCATGTACCAATTTTTATAGAGATGTAGATTCTTGGATGTTGTGGTTGTGTTTCTCATGATATGTGGTTGTCATTGATGTCAACACTATTAGCATTAATGTCTTAAAGGTTGTATATGTCAAGAATATTGAGAAAATTAGAATAAATATATTGCATATAGTCTATGAAGTTGTGAAGATCAGAGTGGTGAAAATTTTTGTACATTGGTATTCTGAAGCCGTGTATTAAAGGGTTTGTTGTTGAGCCTATCTAGTATATCCTCTGGAATTTTTAGAGGTGTGCATCAAGATTGGAGTGAGTTATGAGTTTTTGTGTTCCTACAGTTATTTTGTTGCTATAGTTGGTGTTTTTGAAAGAAGAGAATGTAATTCTAGTGAATTGAATTGTTGTGTATGCTCTTGAGATGTTCATTGACATTTCTTGATCTCACACTCTATCATTGTGGTACGTCCACATTGATCAGTGTGCTCGTGATCAAAGATTTTTCCTTTCCATGTTCGAGTTTTCATGTTCTTGGTTGACATGATGGTGGTAGCGTGTTGTAGATCCATGTGGATTAATTTTTGAATTCTTGGTGTGTTCGAGGATGTTGCTTTAGGTCTTCATTTTGTTGTGACCAATTTAGGTTGGTGCGTATTGAGATTTTTTCATGAATTGGGCTAACAGTTTGTATTCATCTATTATTTATTTTTGGCCGACAGAGTTGTTAATGTAAATTCATGAAGTGGATATATAAGAGCGATAGTTTTATTCATTTAGAGATAATGTATGTGAAGTGTATGCAAGATATGCATGAATAAGTATTAGATCATTCGAATGCGGAGCAGAGTGTGAAGAAGTTTAGGAAAAGTATGAAGAAGTATTTATGTGCCTAACTGAAACTGTCGTCAGGCTTTTGAAGATGGATTTAATTTCTTAGTTCAACCTCATCAGATGGATTTAATTTGATTACCTTATGTAAGGTAGTGAGCCTTCCCTTTGAACAGTGAGCTCTAGACAGTGTTCCTGAATGCATGTGAATTCCTTATTCATTTCTTTTATACTTTCAATAGGGTATAAATTGAGGATTAACCTCCACCATGATTTTTCCCCTAATAGGGTTTGTACACAAAAATCTTGGTGTTATGTGTGTTTTTGATGTGTTGTCAATTCATGCTTTCACTGTTAATTATCAGATCTAAGATTAAAGGTTAATAAGGTTAAATAAGTTTCAATTTTGTAACAACTGATTCACCCCCCCTCTTAGTTGTCTATCCTTGTTTTCCAACATAGATATCTTCCATTTCAAAACACACAAAACAATATTCAGTAGATAATCAACCACCTTTCATTTGTATAGTGATTAAATATTTATCCCTATAGGAAACAAGTAGACTATATAAAGAAAACTAACAAAGCCACAACTACCCCTATTTTATAGTTTGGTGTGCATTCCTTCCTCTCCCTAATCTTCTCTGATTATTTTGAAGAGACCAAGTGTTGTAACTAAACTATGGTTCATTCTATGTGCATGTAATTTTGATCTTCATATAAAAAATTAAAAAAATATTAATCTACTCTTGTCAAAACACAAACAACACTCAGATTTAGTATAAGAGTCAACCAATCATAAGGAAAACATAATATGAAAATAGGGTTAGGGTTATATTTAGAGTTTTGGTTATGGTTGGGATTAGATATGAAAATAGGGTTAGGTTTTAGGATTACAATTAGGGATTATAGTATTAGGGTTATATTTAGAATTAAGTTTTAGGGTTATTGTTATGATTAAGGGTTGTTTTTATATTTGGCTTAGATTTGGGGTTAGGATTAGGGCTAGGGTTAGGTTTAGGGTTATTAGAGTGAATGCAACTAATTAATAAAAGAAAAATTATTTAGGGTTAGGTAATTAGGGTTAGGGTTGGGGTTAGAGTTTTGGTTGTGGTTAAGGTTATAAAGATAGAATAGAGGTGAGGGTTAGGGTCAGGGTTAAGGTTTCGAGAAAAAGGGTTAGGTTATGATTAGGGTTAGGGATAGGTTTAAGATTTGGATTATAGTTTATGGTGTAGCATTTGTCTTTAGTTTGGGGTTACAATTAGGGTTAAGGTTAGGGTGTAAGTTAAGGTTAGTGTTAGGGTTAGATTAGAATTAGGATCATGGTGTAGGGTTTAGGGTTAGAGTTATGTTTATGTTTAGGGTTGTGATAAAAAGGATTTGGGTTATGGTTAAGATAATGGTTTTGAGAAATAGTGTTAGGGTTAAAGTTATGATCAGGGTTACATTAATGAGAAAATTATGGTTTAGTTTCCAAGTAAGGGTTAGGATTAGGTTTATTGTCAGGGCTAGGGTTAAGGTCAAGGTATGAATCAATCTTATGATTAGGGTTAGGGTTATGGTTAGATTAGGGATATGATGTTAGGTTTCAAGAAAAGGTCTAAATTTAAGATTAAGCCATAGTTGGCTATAATGAACATGAGAAAAAATGGATCTAATTTCCTTTTGTGGGAAAATAATCAACTATGACTTAAACTTAAATTTAGAGATCACCCTAAACTCTAACCATAACCATAAACCTAATCCCAAACCTAACCCCAAATAAAACACATAACCTAACCCGACCCTAATTGTAGTGTTTGAGGCTTGGCTCAAACACTATATAACCTAACACATAACCTAGCACTAGAAAAAAATTATTCTCCCAAACAATCTCCTCTACTTCTATTCATGCCTACTAGAGTTGCAACATTCAACATTGGTGCTTCAACCATTCATTCAAAGCGAAGAATTCCAATAAGAAATTTCAATGAACTAGAAGGGACAAGACTTACAACTTTCCAAGAAGAAATATCACATGTCAGATATTTATTGATAGATGAAATGAGTTTCTTTGGGGAGAGGTTGCTTGAAAACATAGATTCTAGGCTTCGACGAGCATTCCCAAAAAATAGTAACCAAAGTTTTGGAGGTGAGTTCTGGATCGAAATTGATAACTTTGATAACTTTACATTACAATATTTTTTATTCAATTCTATTATAGTTCCTTCTATACGAATTCATACTTATCAATTTAATTAAATATTTTATATTCAGGCATATCTACATGATTTTAGTTGGAGACTTGGCACAATTACCTCCAGTAAATGACATGACTCCATATGAAAGAAAAAGGTGAGAAAAACTACTATGGGAAGAATTCAAAATGGGCATTACATTAAGTTGTTTTTTTTGACAAGATGGACAAAATGAAGAACAACAAATATTTCGTCATATTCTAACAAACATTAAGGATGTCAATCCCACAATCGACGATTGGATGTTGCTTATGTCAAGAACAAATGCAAGAACCAATGCTTCAGAGAACAAAGAATTTGAAAGAAGTGTTGATTTGTAATATAATTAATGATCTATAAAATATTATAATGATTTAACTAGCTTATATACCTTATATATAATCTATATAATATACGCTGAGATTTATCATTTTCGAGGCGTATTTTTCTTTGGTTTTTTATTTTTTGAATCTTAAGGTGAGTTGGGACAACATGGTTCTAATTTTGAAGCCGAGTTACGTGGGGTAGCATGGGCATAGCAACATGGAGCATAAAGAAGTGACGATTCATACCAAGTCATGGCGATTTAAGGTAGGTTGCAAGGGTAAGGCAACTCTACAAGGTGAGTTGGACTCATCAAGATGTTAGCCGTGCTAGGAAGAGTCTGCAAATCAAGGGTTGAAGGTCCCTATGGGTTATTATTGGTGATGAGAATTCAAAAATGTGGGAGTCGACCCAGAGTATGGTGTCATCCTACCGATGTCTAGTATTTGGTGTAATAACTTATATAGGGAGGTATGGTTGTTCAAGGAAAGGAGCACCATAGGGATGCAACTAGGTTGCATCGAGAGTCCATAGTTGAACACCAAATGTAAAGGATGTTCTAGTACTCTTTCTTTCAGGAATGAAAAGAAGTAGCTCCCGCCTCGAGTCCCATATTGACTCAGGTGTTCATCATAGTCTTAGGAGCGAGGAAGTCTCATTTTTCCCTAGCTATGAAGTGAGGGGTTTTGTGGTGAACCCAACATCCTGAACCCTGTGAATGTAGTAACAGGGCCAACATGGGTTAGTTCCTAGACATGTCGTCAAGGGAGCTAGATGTTGGAATGATTTTTTAATGACCGCCGATCATCCATCAGTTGATCCTGACCATTCCCCGCAATCTTGACTGCTATGAATGAACACGATTGCCAATGGTGGCCACTTCATTTTATCTTATAAGGTAGTTTAAAAGGAATATACTTATCTTCAATGTGCTTAATGAAGCCTTGACATAGTCTATTAGATTCTAAATTTAATTCTTAAAGGTCTACTTCATATTCCAAGTGAAAATCTAATTTAACCTAGGCATCACTATCCATATTTGTAAACTATTGTGTTACACATGGATAAATTATTTCTAAGATATCTTAAGCAAATACAATGGATCTAGTAATAAATAGTGAGGTGTCTTATTAAACTATGCCAAATCCTCACTTTATCACAATAATTGCAAAAGATAAATTGACTTGGTTATTTTTTATATATAAATTCGGAAACCAAGGTCCCAACCCTATTACATACCAAGCTCGGAGGCTATGAAAAGAAAAACAAAAAAATAACTAACTATAAATAATTAATAGAAGAACAAATAAAATAAGCACATAAATAACTAACAAACAACAAGAAAAAACTACAAGTTATAGCATGTCTTTTGGGGAGTCACATATCACCAATCTTCAAAAAGGAAAGAAAAAATATCATCCCTAGGGTATTTCTTTCTATCCTTCTTTAAAATAAGACTATCAAGATTACCCTTCAACCTTATTTTCTAGAACTCCCACACAAAATTCTAGAGTAGAAGCATAGAAGTAACCTATGGATCACCTTCTTACAAAAATTAAGCACATTATTGACTCTTTCCTCCAAATTTTCTAGAATTTTCTCTAAATAATTAATAGAATTGGTGTTATGGCCACAATGAGAACATAAATGCACAAGATCAAACTTATTTTCCACCTAAATTCCTTTACCCTTGACATCGTCCATGGCCACCATATCATTTCTAGGGACTAAATTCACATCATTTTCAACCTCTCAATCATCCCATATGTTAGAATAGTGTCATAAAGAACATTCATTTATGAAAAAGGTTGACACCAAAATCATTGGAAAGAGAAACATCTTCCTCTTACATGAAGTCTTGTGAGTGACTGAACTCTTTGTTCCCACTATTGATGCAGTCATTGTCCTTGTGATCAATAAAGCCTTTGTTGTTAATTAGAAACAACTAATTCTACATTGGGTGTAGTGCTAGGGGTAGTAGAAATTATGGCCACCAACCTATTAGATATTCTTACAAGATTCCCCTTAAAAGGTTTTCCTATAACAATCTTATTATTAACAGTAGCAACAATAAGAAACTTAGTCGTTGTTGCCCACAAGTGAGGACTAAAATTTAGGGTTTTTACTCTTAGTCTTGGAGATGTAAACATCACTAGGAATGTCCACATGGATATGAGAGGCAACTTTCAATAGAGAACCAATGGAAAAAATATTAGGCCAACCTAAGTCATCATAATCAGCCACAACTTTACCAAGCTCAAGATTTCCCTCCACCACTTTACTAGGCACATCATCAAATGAAATTTTTTGCTTGAAAAGGAATGAGGAATGTTTGATAGGATTTCTCTTACCCTTAGGAGGAGAGGGATCATTCAAATCACTAATATTCTCACCTTTAGCTTTGATAAGAATAGGGGTAGGGAATAGATTAGACTTTGAAATAAGAGAGCTAATAGAATTCTAAGAGAACATAGCAAGGTGGACTTATGGAGTCTGAAAATTAACCCCTCGTGTAGAGGCGTCAAAAATTTATCCATTAAGACCTCCTTACCTAAAAACTTAAGAGAACTTAGGAAAAAATAAGGAAAACAAGCAATCTTATTATGTTTAAGATGGTCATGCGAGAAATGGTAAAGAAAAACACATTTAAAACTACCTTCAACACTGAAGTACTTAATTGGCACTCTACTAAACTCATCATTCAAAACCATTCTATAATTTGATGAGTTTTCCCCTTTTCAAAATTTGGTTGATGGTTTCTGTATCCATCATTTTTCCCTATTAATGACCTTCCTACCTTCAATATTCAACCTATTAGCAGCTCTGATGGTTTCTTTTGAAACAAGAAATCTACCACCACCCACAATAACCTTTTTATCCTTTTATTAAGCAGAAAATTATTTTGAAAGGACTTGACCAGAGCAACATAGGGACTCAAAGTAGGGAGCAATTCTACCCTCTTAAAAAATATTCATAATATGGCATTATTTCTCACCTCCTTAGGGGATGTGAGTTTAGTGTGGCATCATATATCCCCTGTAGTATTTAAACCCTTGCAAAAAATATTAAACTAAGAAATATTATACATTTGGAACTTATTAGGAAGAAAACACAAGCATCCACCTAAGAGAATAGACCACAAAAATTTGAGGCTTATTCACTATCATGCAAAACTAACCTGTTCATACGATCATACCATGGAGAAACCTCCCAACCATAAGTGACTTGATTGAAGTGACTATATTGTTATTTTTAAGTAAATGCATATTTATGGAAGCTTGGTCATAATAATTAGAAGGACCAAAATTACCAATACTAACATTATCCAAGCAACTTGCAAGGGGTTCATAACAAGACTATTTAGTGACATCAATTTGGTTGAAGGAAATAGCATCCATTTGAAGACTTCCTCAAACATAATCACAAGGGATAACAATACCCCTCTTGAGCCAAAGCAATATGATACATAGACACCAACAATTATCACTAGGGTAAAACTCAATACCCTTCCCCAAGCACCCATTAAATGACAATTTCATTATTTTCATTATTAAGGTTATTGATAATACTTTGAGAAGTAAAGCAACTTCGTATAGACTAATATGGCCCAATGACATTAAAAATATCATCTATGCAATCATATAATAAGTCATTAATAGAAAAAGGAAAAGATAAAATCCAACAACTAATTAAGCAAGGATCATATAGAGATGTCATATTAGGAAACCTCTAACAAATTCTATGGTGAAACGAGTCATAGTATTATTAAACTCACCTCAACAACAAAGGGCTAGAAATGGGAAATCTTCCTTTGATGACATACCCTTTAAGTTCCAATACATAAGTTCATATGCATGCCCAAGTTTTTCAACTTGTTTAATCCATTTCCAAATGAGCAATTTTCCAAGCATGAAGAATGAAAGGATAAACCCAAAAACATGTATGATAGTAGAGGGAGTAGTTTATTTTGCATTGACTCTTCATTAAAATTCAAAGTATCATGTATTCCTTCTCCCATAAAAGTTTTCATGGGAGAAAGGGGAGAATATTTCTAGTATTAGACACATCTAGCCTATCACCATTTTTGTTAGAAGAAAAGAGTAAATTCCAATGCCAAATCCAACACCATTTCTCATAGTGACCCTTTGTTGGACAAGGAAACACCAATGTCAATATTCACTACTCCAATCAATGGCTTCTATCGTTCTTTTTTTTCCAAATATAGCTTGTAGGCCACCTCTATGACCACCCATCTCACTATCAATGTTGCCATCACTAGCCCAACTATTCAATGGTCATTTTTCTAATGACTCCTTTCTCACTCTCTTGGAGAACAAACATGACATTATTTAGGATATTCAATGCTTAGATATTTTCAAGAAAGCTTTAAGGTCAAATATATAGTGGCATAAAACTCAATGTTATAGGAAATCATTCTTATCCAAGCCCAATTGGTTCAATTCCTATGGATAGAAGGGGGTTGATCATAAGGAATTGTTGAGATTCCTAAGCATATCTTTTACCTTTTAGGTTTCTCCTTCCTCTTTAAGGAAACATATCATTTCTAGAGCTAAGAAAAATTATCATATTAAATTATGAAGCCCCTTTCTTTGGCAAGGAGATTCCATGTGTGTTCAAAAATTCTTGTTGCACACATTTCCATTACTCATGTAGCTAACAACCTTGCAAATCCTCATATTTGAAGATTGAAAAAATCCAAAGGTATATTTTATGGCCTCCCTTTAATCAAGGAAAATGGTTTCAAAAAGTATCCTAGGAGTTTTATTATTTCCCTCATGAATATAATAGGCTTGGCTTACTTTATATTCACTACTCTAAATAGCACCATAATAGGCTTTGCTTGCTTTATATTCACTACTCTCAATGGTACCATAATTTTAAATTTAATTAACATACTCTAAAACCTAACTAAACCAGGTTGTAGCTCGTCAAAGTGGACAAGTGAAAGGTCAATACCAGTGCTGAGGAAGAGTTTGGAGGAGTGAAAACAAGGTCAATACCAACGCTGATGAAGAGTTTGGAGCTAAAATAAGGTCAATACCAGCATCGAGGACAAGGTTGAGGGCACTCAGGGAAAATCGATGACCAAGGGACAATGAGTACTGTAAGTTTGGCACCCCCATTCTCTTTAGCCTACAATTTTCATGCCTAGTTTCCAAAGATCCTCTCTTACATTGGCCCCCCCATTCTCATAAAATGGTATCAAAATTGTCTTACAAACATTCATCCAAAATGGTGTCATAACTTTGAATAAGATAAGACAAAAAAAATAAAACAGCTTAGTCTTTCACATTTTTATAGTGATTACTAGAGGCACATAGACCAATTCTTCATAATAGAAGATTTTGATTATACTTTTTCAATGATGGCATTATGAGAAAACCTTAGGTTAAATGAATAATTCCTAGCTAATTTCTTGAAATCATGTCCAACCGTATAAGACAAGACCACTGCTATGTGTACTTGGATAACATGGGGAAATGCTTTTTGGGCTCTTTCATCAATCTACATATTGTTAAATTTTAACACCTAAAAGTGAGAATGAAGAATCTTTCCTAGAATGGTGGCCAATTATGCTTCTCAACACCTAGATTACAAAATCCTTGTCAATATCATTGCCATCACAATTAAACCTATTGCTTGAGCTATAGTCATAGAGGTAAAAAAATTGGCTTTCTTGATAGTAGATACATTCTAGAAAATTCAATCCTTGCATCGAAGATTGTTGAATGGGCCCAACAAACTACTCATGATGACATTACTATTAAGTTAAAAGTTTGACAAGGCATATGATTGCATCAAATGTCCTTTCATTTATAAAAGGCTCAAATGGATTTATTTTTAACCCTAAATTATTATCACACATTCCAAATTATAAAATACCAGTTAATGAAGAACCTTCATTTGAAGGTGATGTCATCATGACCTTTGACCGAATGCCATGTCAAGACTTTCAAATGAAGGTGTTTTTTATTTTAAATATTTCATGTCCAAAATGCTTTATAAAAGGAACCTTGGCATGAAGGACCTTCAAGTGAAGACCTTAATGCAAAGGTCCTTCATTAGAAGATCCTTCATATGAAGGTTCCTTTAATGTCATCCCATTATAGCTCTTAGAGTTGTTAGAGATATTTTTGTTTTGAAGTAGAGATTGGACCATCAAACAGTGTCACCATGACTATACCAAGATATCCATCAAATTCATAAACCCTAACTTAACAACCACAAATTCAGAAGAGAATTGCCCCTATCAGCCCTAGGGCATCAATTCAATGCCAAGTTTCTTAATTTAAAAGACCACTAAATGAAATGAACCTCTATCATACCATGATGCACACCAACCCACCGAGTTATAGTTCTAAGACATTGGGTGGATTGGTGGATGTCATTTCTATTTACCCATCAAACCCTTACATAGGCAAAACAGGGCAGTCCCTATAAATTTGGTAAAGACGTACCACTCCAGTCATAAAAATTCTTTATCAGTTCCTTAATCTTCCTACTCAAATCATCAGGTAAGGCTTGAAAACCTTGCAGTGATTTTACAAAAACTTGATTAGGCCTTAATGATTGGGGCTTGTTGTCTGCATCGAATCTAGAGGCCTTATACATAACATCTAGGTCATTGCCCCTAGGGATCCACTTCTCAACTAAAGGCAAAACTAATTCCTGATCCCTAGTAGTGTTTCTTATTGAATCTAAGAATAAATAATATAAAGAATAAACTGATGGTAATCTACCATCAACTCCCTAATTCAAATGCCTAAAAACGGTGTCTACAACTTCATTTTTCTTGGCAACTGCTCCCTTCTCACTTGCTTTTAGAGCTGCTTGTAGCTCTCTAATCTTATTAAGCATATCCTATTTGGTGGGATCTACAGAGTACTCAACCTCCTCTTCAACTGGTTCTAATGAAGGACTAGGATCAGGACTCTGGATGGGGGACCCAAGAGTAGAAAAATTGGAGAAGTTGGAGGTTCTGATCTTGATGTAGAACGTATGGCCAGGGTACCAGGAGAACTAGAAGACTCCCCCACATGTTTGTACTTCAACATGTCTACCTCAATTTTTAGCTCAAAATTCCTTTCTTGCATTCTACTATACTCTCCAATAATGGTGTTATACTTATCCATCAAACTTTTCTTCTCAACTTCTTCTCTTTCAGCTGTCTGTTGGGCCAATTCAGCTACATTTATAGTCAATTTTGTAGCTTTTGTAGTTGAAGTTTCAGAAGCTCTTTTGATTATTAACCCTCCCCTTAGGTTTGGGATAATATCAGGAACATAGGGCATGGGCCAACCTAAACTTAGGAAGTAATAAAGTTAGGCAAAATATTTAACTCAATTTATAAAAAGGGGCCTGGCCTAGACAAAACAATGAGACATAAGTCATTTTAATACCCACTCCAAAAAGGTAATGGCCGAATATATCTCACCCAATATTTGACATGGAACATTAGGATTTTTATGAAAGCCAAGGTAAAACGTACCCAACCTTAGGTTCCTCCCAAACAATGTAACAAGCCACGACAAGGGCAAAACATAAATGGAATTCAAAGAACAAGATTTGAAACTCAATCAAATCCACCGTGATGCACACCAATCCACCGAGTTACAGTTCCAAGATAGTGGATGGATTGGTGGATATCATTTCTATTTAGCCCTCAAACCCTTACACAGGCACAACAGGGCAGTCCCTGTATTTGATTGTTTAATCCCACAAAATAGTGATTGGGAATTTCAAAACAAATGAAAATGAAAGGGAACACATATATTTATCTACACCAATGATCTCAGAGCATTTCTATTTTGTACGGATCCATACAACACAAAAGAACTTTAGAAAAATTGTAAAAACACAGAAAATTGCTTCAAGAATGTGGTATCTGATATGAAATTTTGGTATCAACTCCTCCTACAATTACAATGGGATGGGAATACAATATGATAGAAGTGGGATAAAAAATGCATCATTTGAAGCATCAAACCAATATGCAAAGATGAAAGAAAGTGCTAACCCCTTAAACTAAAAAAGTTTCTTTTAACTTTAAGTTTGTTGGGTAGCCAATTCTTTTAAGCTATCAAATCCTACCATCATATATAATCAAAATGTTGTTGTTTCAAATGACTATGAGCACTAACTTTCACTAATTGAAGATGTTGAAACCTTTTCATAGAGAATTAGAACATTGATAAACTTATGATGACTTTACTAGGCCTAGTACACACTCCCTCCCCGTTAACCACTTAGACATATAGAAATTAAATGTAAATTTTTTGCTATTTTTAGTCATGTAGGTGTCCAATAAACCACTTGGTCATGTTTCCCTTCAAGTTTATTTACTTTAATGAAGATAAAAATTTCTTTGATTATAATTAGAGAATACATTTGATGCCTTGGTTGTGTAACTGGTGGACCATAGTCACATTTAACACTTGTTACAAAGTTTGGGAGTTAAAACATTAAGTAGATTTGATTTGTGATGGACACATTTGGATGGTAGTAACAATAACTTACAATCTATCAAGACTTGATTACCTTATAACCTGTCAAATTCTAGCAATGAAATGATAGATTAATCATAATGTCACCTTTGGATCACATAACCATGAAATAACTTCATCCAACATCCTTATCAGTGCAAGTACCACCAAATAGGTATTTGTCAAATTTTTCTTCCTTGAGCGAGGGAAATTTAGGAAGAGAAGAGGAAAGTGAGACATGTAGTAGCTCTAAAAGAGGGAGACCAACTAGAGGTCAAAAGATTAGAAGAAAATTATGTAAATGCATGGAATTTTTTCTTGCTAAAGGGGGATCATGTTCTTATGATGATGAGATCATAGGCGACATCGAGGTGCCCTTGAGGTACAAACATCTATGGAAACAATGGGTACCCAAGGAACTTCCTCCAATAAACACTGATCTTTGTGTCAATGAGAGGATATATCGCATAGCACCATCGTCATTACATGGTTTGGGCCTATTTTGCATGGAAGACATAAAGGTCTATTATGAAAAAGTTACTGAGTTGATGGAGTATGTTGAACGCTGTTACATTTACAAAGATTAGATGCAATTGGTTCAATATACACGAAGTATGCATAGGTATGCACTATCAACAAATTATATACAACTAAAAGATAAGGATCAAAATAAAGGAGTGGCTAGGTACATTGATGGGAGGCCAAAAGCATCAGGGAATATTGCAGGGTTTATAAATAGTACATGACCTGGGTCAACAAATAAGCAACCCAATTGTATATTTGAGGCGCGAGAGGGAAATTGTGTATTCGTATGTGCAATAAAATCAATAACTACAGGGGAAGAGTTGCTAATTGATTACAATTTTAATCACTTAGATATAGAGACAAATACTATGGGGGTGGTATGTACTATATACCATTTTACCCAACCTCCAATTAATGACTCCAATAAACCATTTTATTACTATGTTTTTTTTTGTAAGTCTAATTGTTTCATTTCAGTAATATTTTTTATATTTAATTTTTGTCACAGCAGGACATTGATCATACAAGGAAGGCTCTGGCCCATAGTGCAGATCGTGATCCATCTTCAGGCACTTCTATCCGATAGGTTTACCTCATTATAATTGTACAAATTAGATACAAGAAAAATGTTTTATTATTATGTCTTTTTCATGAGTTTATTGGGTTAATTTTGATACTATTTTTCATATTCTTGCTGTAGTCGGTTGATCGGGGAAAGGCACTAGCATTATAGGAGAGCATCCATATGGAGGTGGAGTCACTATTATGCGATGATGACATTGCATTTTCCATAAACCCTGCAGATATGATGAGGAAGGCCCAAAACAAATGCAATCAAGAAATCTTTAAGTTGGTATTCATAGTGCCTCAAACAGATGAGATAAGAGAAAGGGTTAAACTATTGTTTGAGAGAGCACAGAACTTGCAAGTAAGCTATCATGAGATCTTTAATTATAACATAAGTTCATTCATGGTTTTATATTTTGTACTCTTTTATGTCATGAACTAAAATATGTGTTGTTTTTACAGGATTATTTGCATCCTCATCATGTTGCTGGCCATGATCAAGGTACCACAAGTGTTTCCAAGGAAGTAGGGGATGGTACAAGTGTCAATCCTGATCTTCTTGTGCATACAACACTTTATCTGGCCCCATCATCTATGCCTATATTGTCGACTGAAATGTCGACAACACATACCATGCAGGCATTCGGTAGTCCATCATCTGGCAGCAAACACATGCCACCACATGTGTCAGTACCTATGGATACAGAGGCCGCTAGTATTGGTGATGTTTTAGTAGCATTTCGTGGATCTTCCCGTATTACTAGTACGAGAACATTTCTAGTCACATTTGTGGTGACTGAGGATTTCCTTCCCATAAAGATAGAGAAGGTCCCATGTACTTTAAAATGTTTTAATTATTATTATATATAATCCAATTGAAATTTACTTATTGATCACTCTTTATAGACTAATGATCCCATGATCATTTTGTAGGAAATGATGTTTTTTATAAACATCTAAGTGATATTACATTGGAGCTCTTCGGGCCCACCATACGTACACGATGGAATGCCCAAAATCAAGATTTAAAAGATGATCTCATTAACCTTTTAGTTGTGTTGTTCGATGATAAAACATTCAACCAAACCGAGGTCCTTAAGAAAGCTAGTACCTATCTAAAGTATGTGAGGGACCAATATAGGTCACATTTAGAGAAGAACAAAAATTACGAGCGTCCCCCCATGATTCTAGAAAGGGAGTGGAAGGACTTGGTGTCAGATGGAAAGGAGAAGGCTGAAAAGAAGAAAGGAAAGACACCATCGGGCCAAGCAAGGTATGTGATACTATCAACAATTTAATTATATAGTGATTAATCTTTCTTTTTACATAATCTAATGTATTTCAATTTTTTCATAGGTTGCCCGACACATCGAAGGCAACAAAGGCAAGACTAGAAAAACACGGGCAACACAAACTTGGCTCTGGTGGTTATATGAAAATAGCTGCACGATTTGTAAGTATCAATAAATGAAATATTACATCCAAATAATAAATTGCAAACAATTTTGGTTTTATCACACCATAGAAGAAAAATTCATGATCGCATGCAAAAATGCAGGGCTTTGATTTCAAGAAAGTGCCCACAAAAGAGGACTTGAAGATTGTTTTCCACCAAGTCTATGGAGCCCTGACTGAATAACTAAGAGTCTCAACTGGGCAAACACAATCTTCCACTGCATCCAACATGCAGGTAAATAAACTCAATAAAGTTTATTTCAAATTGAATACTTGTGCAATATGTTCAATATTAATTTCTACCATAATAATGTGCCTATTTGTTTTACACAGATAAGAAATGATAATACTGTACATGACATTAGAATGTAGTGCCCTAGTGAGGGTGGAGCCCAACCTGCTGATGAAGGCCATGGTGTGCATCTCGGTACTGGATGTATTCAGGTGCTATGCAAAACACAGTATGGATTAATACAATTAAACATCTTTAATTTCATTTGGTGTATTAATCAATGTAACCTTTCGTGTTTCAACTTTAGAGCATGTAGAGCATGATCAACATGTTGAGCATGATCAGGCTAGACAAGATCGGGAACATGATGTGGCTCCATCACATAAAGAGGACCACTCTAATGTTCTTTTAAACATATTTAATTGCAATTGGTGTATTAATTAATGTAATCTTTCGTGTTTCAACTCCAAATCAGGATTTAGAGGTTGTTCAACATGAGGCTATAAGACAATATCAAGAACATGATGTGGCCCATTTAGGTAAAGAGCACCACTCTGATGTTCTTTTAATTAATGAAATATGTGTAACAATAATAATAAAACATATCAATTTAACATTTCTTTGCTATTGCAGCAGACCCCCCTTGCAGTCATGTCCATGTTGTGAGTACACAACTAGGCATACATTAAGATCACGAGTAGAGCTCAGAACAACTGAAGGGGGAACAAATGATTTTGAAAATGATACTCCACTTCAGCTTTTTTTAGCTGCAAAAAGAAAAAAAAAGAAAAAGTGATTGCAATCATATTATGACAAGTTGACAACCATATTTTTGATAATATGTAAAAATTGAAAAAATGAATGTTATATGTTAATGAATGAATGTGAATATGTCAATGAATACATGTTATATGTTAATGAATGAATGTTATATGCTATTGATGGATGAGTGAATGAATGTTATATGTTATTAATGGATGAATGAATGATTAATGTTATATGATCGGGTATGGGGAATTGAGAGTGATGTGAGGGGTGGTTAAGTAGAGAATATTAAACTATTCTCAAAACAAAGAGAAGCTCAATAAGGTAAGAAATGCACTTTTCAATATAAGAAAAGCATCGTTTGAAGCATCAAATCAATATGCAAAGATGAAAAAAAGTGCTAACTTTTCACTATGAACATTGTGTTGTGTGTGGATTTGGATCATAATGTAATGTTTTTTATTTTTATTTTAGTGGTCTCTAAAATTTGACTTTTGTGCATAACAGGTTAGTGGAAAATTTGACAGCTCTGAAGGGTTTAGAGGCTCAATTGAGATAGATACACGAATATTTGGATATTTTTGTTGATGGGAGGCTTCCACTTAACCATGAAATTTTGTACCATCTGCAGGAATGCTAAAATATCTCTACTTACATTCATTCAACTTACTGTAATATAATATTTGATCACAAAAATCTCCTGTTCATTATACTTACATGGATTTTCATGCCCTGTTCCAAAGCGCATGTTTTAAAATAGGAAAGAAGGATGCTGGCAAGGGTTAAGGAATTTGGCTTTACACCTGCCAATTGCATAGTTTACTTCATTCATCCAACATACTGCCTATGCGTTTCACAATTGTTGGAATCATATACTATAATTATAGAACTAATAAAATTAAAATATGTAAGTTTAAAATATGGCATTACATATCTTTCTTTGAATTTTTGAAAGAAAATATCAAAATGGAGAAGTATTAACAAAATAATCTGCATAATTTCTAAGAGGTCAGGGAATTTTTTTTGCAGAGTTATCTTGAATATATTTAAGATAAAAGTAACTTATAG
Organism: Sequoiadendron giganteum; assembly: GCA_007115665.2. NCBI lineage: Eukaryota > Viridiplantae > Streptophyta > Pinopsida > Cupressales > Cupressaceae > Sequoiadendron > Sequoiadendron giganteum. Next base: position 557,391,841 of record CM021102.1, read on the forward strand.
AGATTGAAGCAGAATATCTGTAGTCTAAAATCACCAGTCAACATATCTTAGTAGTATCTCAATTCAAGAGAAATAGGTCCACTATCCATTAGTCATTAAAACAAATAAAATCAATTCATAAGATTATTCTATTCTAATAGGGTTGACTGGTTGCTTCTTTCTTTTTGATTGTCAGGAAGTCATCAATAAACACTTGGTTTTCTCGCCTTCTCTTGCCTCGTGGCCAAAGAGTTTCTGCAAAAGGCATCAAAGTAACCTTCAATATTGACAATGGCAATGAGTACAAGGTCGGTATAACTTAATGCTAATTGGGTATGATTTTATTTGTTCAAGACCAATTTAGATTCATTTTCTGCTCACACTACTTTTATTTATATTTATGTTTTTCTAATATCCATTTTCCTTTACATTCATATTCTTCTATACATATTGTGTTTACAATAATGTTTTCCTTAATTTAATCTAGGGGACAGGACCCAGTACCCGAGCAACTTTCAATGTCATGCTGTTAGGATTTACTATGAAGCTAATCCAAAGTTTTTCATTGCTGCTTAAAGCCATATTGCAGTGCTTTCTCTACGAAGCCCACATGATCCCCATCAGGTATCTTCTTTTTGTAGTCTCTAAATTTCTTAGAAGAAATCAACAACCAGTTTGTCTAAATGTGGCTCCTTGTTTACACATTAATATCTCTTTTGGAAACAATGGATCAAATTGGATTCATGGGGTCTTAAAGAGAAGGCTCTCAAACATGGAGATCAAGAGTGGGACCAGGTAAAACCATTCATAATCATGCTCATATTGTTTTATTGACTGTCTAAGAGCTAAGTATCTAGGATAACATTCTGTATTTTTCTATTGAATTTTCAGAGTGAGAATAATTTTGGGTTTGCAATCCTATTTTTTAATACACTAGCTAAGTATCCAAGATGCACTATAGGTACTCTTTCTCACCAAATTGCTCATTTTCCACAAATTTAGATTCTAGTGTGTAGTTTAATATTCACTAGTTTGATTTTTTCCTTTTTAGCAAAATTAGAATCCAGTTCATAGGTTGTGCTTGTTGTCCATGACAGCCCCTTGATCTCATGACTCATCATAGGTTTTATATTTTGCTCAAATTGCTGATCAACATCAAATGTGGCCATCATAATATCATCCATAGCCTCCATATTTTACAATTATTCATTGCTCATTTCTCATACATAGTAACCAAATAATGCAGGCCTAGAGCTTGGACTGTAGATGTATGCAAAAAGTGATAAATCCCTACCTCTGTACGCCTAATTAAACACAACAACTGACATGCTGTTTGATATTTTAAAGTCATATGACTGTCCTTTTTCTACCTTGTAAACACTTACTCAATGCATACAATAATTTATTGAAATACAAAGTTGAATGGCCTCTTAACTCTTGACACTACTGTCAATGCATTTGTCCAAACAGGGTTAATCATATTGTGATCTAAATTTTCATAATGAAGTCTTCCAATCTAAGCATTGATGACAATCCATCTTGTCTTTTACTACCCCTATTAAATGCTCATGGTCTTGGCACATCAAATTTCTCTCTTTGATTGACCTGTCCTTATGTCCTACCATTATCCATGTGGATGCATTTTGGAGCCTCCTACTATTATATATCGCCTAGAGTCACCCCCATACGCCTACATTTCAACGAATAGTTTTTTTTTTTTTAAAACTGCATTGTTCCATCAAAATTGCAACGAACCGCAAAAACACCCGACGACCTTGCTATGTATCCGATGAAATTTCGTCATAATGACTTGCCTATTTCGTCGCAAGTGTGACAAAATTTCATCGTAATGACTTGCCTATTGTGTCATGCATTCAATGCTCTTATGTTGTTAATCCGATAGTTTGGAAAAGCTATACCACTCGTGCTCTGGGCACCGTTCGTCGCTACATCGATGAATGCATGTCGCCGTTCCAATGCTCTGATGCTTTAGCGATGGTATGCCACACATGCTCCAAGCCCTATTCATCCCTTGACCATAGACTATATGTCGCTCTTTTTCATCGCTAGACCGACGACTATATGTCGTTGCTCTGAAGCTTCAATGATGGTATGTCGCATGTGCTCTGAGCACTATTCGTCACTAGACTAACGACTATATGTCACTGCTTTGACGCTTCAGCGATGGTATGTCGCACGTGCTCTAGGTACTATTTGTTGCTAGACCGATGATACTATCATCTCCATCCTGATGAATGTATGTCGATGCTCTAATGCTTCAGCGACGGTATGTTGCATGTGCTCCGGGTATTGTTCGTCGCTCGATCAATGACTATATTTCATTGTTCTGACGCTTTAGCGAAGGTATGTCAATCGTGCTCTGGACATTTTTCATCACTAGACCGATGAAACTTTCATCCCGGTTCCGATGAATGTATGTCACCATTCTGACGCTTTGGCAACGGTATTCTTCTCACGGTCCAGCCACTACTCATCGCTTGATCGATGGAATGGGTGTCACTGTTCTAACGAGCTGGTGTCAGGAGGGTGACATTTTATTGTCCGTCGCGATATAGATGAAAATTGAGCGATGGTGCTGATTTGTGCGATTTGTCGGTCGACCGACAATAGATTGTCAAAATTCTGACGAACGACCGTAAAAATTTTGGGTCAAATCCATTAGTGATTCGTAATGTTGACAAATTTCAAGAGATTTTCTGCACATGTCAATGTAGGGCATGTTTATGCAGTTATTGCAGATGAAGACAATGAAGAGGGAACATAATATTACTTGTGTTGTTGTTTTGAGGCCAAAAATAAATTGGAGGCCCTAGTTATAGATGGAGAAAACATCGAATACCCTATAGGCTTAGTTGTGGTTACTGGAACATGGCTTAGAAGGTACCCACATTCAAGTGCTAAACAATGGCTATTTCAGGACTTTGACATGCATCATAAGATTATTCATTACTCGAACCTTGTCGTGGCATCCAATGTTCATTTGACCAAATATGGGGATAGACCTTTGAACAAGACCTTGTGGAACGTTCGTGAGTCTGACCATGAGGCTATACTTGACACAATAAAGAGTAGAGCAGACCCGAATGGTTCATTGGATTAATTTGTAAGTATATGCACATTGGTTCTTATTAATTTATACTTGTATACACATTAATTTGTTTGATGCCAATGCTATCATCTTCTTTTGCAGTGATTGGTGTCCCCTTGCAAAAAATGCAGATATATGAGCCATCCAAGAGAATGTCAGCCATGAAAGCAATGCAACATCCTTATTTTGATGATCTTGACAAATCTCAATCAAGATTTTAAGCCATTAGAAAAGTGTGTGCAAAGATTGGTGAGGTAATTTCAAGTTATTCATTTTAAATTAACCTTATCATGAGCAGCTATGATGTAGACATTATAAGAGCATCTAAAATTTCAACTTACTCTATTCATGAAAGGTGTTGTGCAATAGGTATGCTGGAATTCCCAGTGAAGATGCATGACCAAGAGTGACTAAGTTGTGAAACCTGCATGCCTATCTGTAAGTGCCTTCCATATATTTTTATTTCATTTCCATTTTGGATGCTCTTTCTTTTTCTCTTTTACTTTGCATATTTGTAAGTAAACTACTAAAAAATGATTGATCTCTCATTGTAGAAAATGCTAATTTAAGAGCCATCAAAGAGAGTCTCAGCCAAAAAAGCAATGCAACATCCTTATTTTGATGATCTTGACAAATCTCAATTTTGATTTCAAGCCATTATAAAAGAGCGTGTGAAGCTTAGCGAGGGAATGTCAAGTTACTCAATTGAAGTTAACCTCATAATGAGCACCTATGATGTAGACATTTAAAGAGAATCTTGAATATATGAGTGACATTGTAAAAGATCTATGAGAAAGAAGTGCCTAAGGCATTGTAATAATATTTACTTACATAATGACAAACTCTCATATCCACAATTGTAATAAGATTTACTTACATAATGAAAAACTCTGAGGCATTGTAATAAGATTTTCTTACATAATGCATTGTTGGGGCAACAATTATCATGTATCCAAACCCTCAGATCCACAATTTATCTCAGTACAAACTCACTCCACCATGCCAAACCAAAACCCTTATTTTATGCAATATTCTATCAAACCCTAGGGTGAAACCTCATTTTTCATGCCCTTTTCCATCAAAATCTACAGGGGTAGCAACATAAACCCCATAAAACTTATTCCCTCTCACTTATAAATTTCTTGTCTAATCCTACAAGATCACATTGGGCCCCTCTAGAAAAACCTCTCTCGGTTTTGCTTATCTCGGAGTGGTTTTCCCGTGGCGGTGGATTTTCACTTGATGGAAAAAGTGTCAAAATCAAGCTGTGCAAAGTTGCAAAGTAGTGCAACTTTTGTTCTAAAACTTGTGTGACCAAGTAGAATATTCCAACATATCTGAATAGGTATTTTTATGATAGGCATGGTCTTCTTTCACATCAAAACACGTAAAATCGCTTTGAGCTATGTTCCACCAGATCAATCCCTTAAGGGTCCAAAGTGCAAAATGGCTGCAAAATTCACCATGCTATTACTCAGATACCATGATTCTTAGAAAATTCTTATCTAATCCTACAGGATTGCATTGGGACCCTCTACAAAAACCTCTCTCGGTTTTGGCTATCTCAGAGTGGTTTTCCCGTGGTGGTGGATTTTCACTTGATGGGAAAAGTGTCAAAATCAAGTTGTGCAAAGTTGCAAAGTGGTGTAACTTTTGTTCTGCAACTTGTCTGACCAAGCGGACTATTCCAACATGTTTGAATAGGTATTTTTATGCTAGGAATGGTCCTCTTTTGCACCAAAACACATGAAATCGCTTTGAGCTATGTTCCATCAGATCAATCCCTTAAGGGTTCAAAGTGCAAAATGGATGCAAACTTTAGCATGCTATTACTCGAATACCATGATCCTTAGAAAATTCTCATCTAATCCTACAAGATCGCATTGGGTCCCTCTAGAGAAACCTCTCTCAGTTTTGGCTATCTCAGAGTGGTTTTCTCGTGGCGGCGGATTTTCACTTGATGGAAACAACATCAAATACAAGCAGTGCAAAGTTGCAAAGTGGTGCAACTTTCGTTCTACAACTTGTGTGACCAAGCGGACTATTCCAATACATTCGAATAGGTATTTTAATGCTAGGCATGGTCCTCTTTCACACCAAAACACGTGAAATCACTCTGAGCTATGTTCCACCGGATCGATCCCTTAAAGGTCCAAAGTGCAAAATGGTTGAAAACTTCAGCATGCTATTACTCAGATACTGTGATTCTTAGAAACTTCTCATCTAATCCTACAGGATCATGTTGGGCCCTTGTACAAAAACCTCTCTCGATTTTGGCTATCTTAGAGTGGTTTTCCCGTGGCGGCGAACCTGATGGAAAAAGCATCAAATGCAAGCAGTGCAAAATTGCAAAATGGTGCAACTTTTGTTCCGCAACTTCTGTGACCAAGTGGACTATTCCAACACATCCAAATATGTATTTTTATGCTAGGCATGGTTCTTTTTTACACAGAAACACGTGAAATCACTCTGAGCTACGTTCCACCAGATCGATCCCTTAAGGGTCCAAAGTGCAAAATGGTTGCAAATTTCAACATGCTATTACTCGGATATCGTGGTGCTTAGAAACTTATCATCTAATCCTACAAGATTGCATTGGGCCCCTCTACAAAAACCTCTCCTATTTTTTTCTATCTCAAAGTGGTTTTCCCATGGCGATGGATTTTCAATTGATGTTAAAAGCATCAAATGCAAGTAGTGCAAAGTTTCAAAGTGTTGCAACTTTCATTATGCAACTTGTGTGACCAAGCAAACTATTCCAACACATCTGAATAAGTATTTTTATGCTATCCATGGTCCTCTTTCGCACCGAAACATGTGGAATCACTCTGAGCTATGTTCCACCGGATTGATCCCTTAAGGGTCCAAAGTGCAAAATGGCTGCAAAATTCAGCATGCTATTACTTGGATACCATGACACTTAGAAACTTCTCATCCAATCCTATAGGATTGCGTTGGGCCCATCTAGAAAAACCTCTCTCGCTTATGTCTATCTTGGAGTGGTTTTCCCGTGGCTGCGGATTTTCACTTGATGGGAAAAGTGTCAAATTCAAGTTGTGCAAAGTTACAAAGTGGTGCAAATTTTGCTTTGCAACTCATGTGACAAAAATAAAAGCTCCAACATGTCTAAATAGGTATTTTTATGCTAGGCATGGTCCTCTTTCACACTGAAACACATGGAATCACTTTGAGCTATGTTCCACTAGATTGATCCCTTAAGGGTCCAAAGTGCAAAATGGCTGCAAACTTCAACATGCTATTACTCAGATACCATGATTCTTAGAAACTTCTTGTCTAATCCTACAAGATCATGTTGGGCCCCTCTACAAAAACCTCTCTCAATTTTTTCTATCTCAGAGTGGTTTTCCCATGGCGGCGGATTTTCACTTGATGGAAAAAACATCAAATGCAAGCAGTGCAAAGTGGTGCAACTTTTGTTATGCAACTTGTGTGACCAAGCAGACTATTCCAACACATCTGAATAGGTATTTTTATGCTAGGCATGGTCCTCTTTCACACTGAAACATGTGGAACCATTATGAGCTATGTTCCATCGGATCGATCCCTTAGGTTGGAGGAGTCTAAAGTTGCAAATTTGTAAGTTGCTTAAAGAAAAAAAATTGAAATGCAATGGTTACTTGATTTGAAAGTTATTTTTTAGTTAGTTGAGGGCATGGATCAGTTAGAGAAGGGTATAAAACACTATGTAAAGCCTTGAGAGGCTTGAATGGATGTTTTTGATGAACTTTTGGAGAAGATCTAATAAGAATTATTCACACTGTTCTTTGTTTTTTAGATTTTTTATACAAACTTGTTGATCTCGTACTTGGTATGACCTCTAGCTTCCTGTACGGTCCCAAGGCTGACATGGATTGAAAGATGGTTGATTTCACAAGAATCCATCTCTCATGATAATGAATGGCCCACTTAGCACTCATTGCATCTAGGTGATGCTCAAAGAGGTGAGGCACTAGGCCTTCCCGGGAGGTCACCCATCCCAGTACTAGTCCAACTCAAGCGCTTAACCACAAAAAAATTTCCCCAAGGTTAAGCCCACTTAGCTTGCAACCCCATTTGCAAAACCTTTAGGAAGTGTTGTGACTTATGAAACATTCATTGTAGAGCCCCTTTAGCTCATCAATTGATAAGTAGGAAGTATTTTCTACAATGTGTCAAATTGTGATATTGCTATCAGGATTCAATTGTGTAGTTTTCAAGTATAAAAGAGAATAAGAAGGGAAGATCAGGGTAATTAATTTGCAGACTTATTTTTATTATTGAATTACCTAGTGTGGGATTGTTCTATATGAGCAAAAAATTATAATATGGGAGTATACGTTTCAAGCATATAATCTAGAAAGGACTCAAAGTAAGATGCATGAGTACAAAGTATCGATCAAGAAAGACATCCCAATTCTCAAGGCCTATATATCAATGATAGGAAGATTCATATTCAAAGCAAGCACATGATTTTAATTTATTAATTAGAAACAACTATTATATTTATTTATCAAATTTCCATTATCAAATTAATATTTGAATTAGACTTCATATTCAAAATTTATTTCATTTATAATTTGTGGACTTCGTTATCTATCTTAATAATATTGGATGAAAACCTTTGTCAATCCAATAAGAAATAAATAAAAAATCTATTGATCCAGAGCTCGAGTCATTACAGTGGTATTAGAGCAAATAAACCTGCCAGCCTTTAGGTATTGCAAAAAATTAAATTTCCATTGGAAGCAGCTGATGATAGTGGTTGGCAAGATTACTTTGTGAATCAGGTAGTAAGCTTATTAGTTTATCTTAAAGGAATTCCATTATGGTCACATTGAAAAGAATAGAAGAATGTTTAGGCTTTATTGAGCAGTCATTTGTAGTATTAGATTTAGCTCTAGCTTTTACAGTATTGCACATGATTACAGACAGTTTCAAAGATCTAGATGACATCACTAGTTCGCATTACTCAAAAAGGATGAACATCTTAAAGACATTTGCGGAAAGCGACACAAGTAACCTTCTTGTGGACTTAGGGTTGCAATATTTGATCTACAACATGTTCCACCATATCTTCAGTAGGATCAAGAACACACATAATGAAGGTGTGTTTGCAGCCATGAAATATTATGGTTCAAACTATCCAAAAGAGTGATGTTTTATCTCTACCAACCATATCTATACTATGGTTTGTTTAGAAACAAGGATGGGTTCTCTCTTCATCATAATATACATTATTCTTTGATGTGTTCACACTAGTGTTACAAGACTTGGACTCGCCTCAGACTCGGGCTCGAAGCCTAGACTCAACAAATAGAAAAACCTAAGAAGTTCAAATATTTTATTGATTTAAAACTTGTTTCATCCAGCCTTTAATAAATAAACCTTAAAGACACAACAACATTATCAAATAGAAATTAATATGATCCCATACACAAACATACATCAATCACATAAGTATAAGTGCAAATTTTAGCTGAAGGAAATAACACATTTAGATATATAAATATTGTGATATTGCTATCAGGATTCAATCATGTAGTTTTACAAGTCAAACTCATTGAACCATGATTCATGAGTAGTGATTCACAAGAACCCATCTCTCATGATAATGAATGGTTCATAAGGAGAAGGATAAATCTTCATACATTTCTTCTATCTAAAATGAGATAAGTGCTTGGTTTCATGAAGGTCACGAGGCAACCATTAATAGGGAGTGGATACATGAAGAACCGACGGAGAATGATAATGGCTTCAGACCTGCTATAAAGGATAACTTTTTTCATTTCAACGATGCAAGAGGTTTTTGGTTTGACTACCAAAATGAGCCTATGAAGAATGAATGTGAAACTCCTTTGGACCTTGAGGGTTTTCTTACTCCATCTCAAGGATCATGCATTGAGGAAGACATAGATCAATGCTAGGGCTAACCAATTAATAATTATACACATGAATAAGTCAAGCATATACATGTCAATAAGGGAAGTACAAGTACTCAAAAAATGTAAGCCTCAAAAAGTATACATACGAATACATAGTATACACAAATTAAAACAAAGTATATGCAAAAATACAAGGTATACACATGAAAACACGTAAGCCACAAAGTATACATTTGAACGCACGTAAGTCACAAAGTATACATGTAAGTTAAAAAGTATACACTTGAATACACATAACTCATATCTATTGAACCATCAATTTAGAATGCAAATATGGAGAGGCATCGATAAAAGTTATTTGTATTAACCAAATAGCCATGTAGGCATACATCAATATATGTCGATATAAGTATGAAATATATGTGAAAAATAGCCATATAGGCTTACGAGAATGTCATATAGGCATACAATGTCAAATATGTCCAATAAAAAATATGTACAAAACTGCCATGTAGGCATACAACAAAGGCCTTTGGAATCAAAAGTCATTGCTTTCCATGCTTTGGAAATAAAATATTTCCCTTTCCTTTTTGATCAGATGGCGATAGTTTTGTCACTCATTTTTGTTGTGCTCAAGGAGTGCTCCTATTGCTCCTCCTAGGGTTTAGTTCATTGTGAAGTTTTAACTGTTACAATAAGAAGTAAAGACATGAATATATAGAAATTACATTATAAAAAATGATATATTTGACAAAATAATCACTTATCGCCATCTCACGATCTCTCTCCACAAGGGAAATATTCTCACGCCCATGCTCAAGTGTGCTCAAGCCCTGTATAAACCATACAAGTAAAAATTAAACTAAGTGAACCAATAATGGTTTGATTTTTCACTAACTAACATATATAACAACAAATGTAAATTGAAATTTACTAATTTTCCTCATACCTCTCCTGTCAGAGCCATCGAGGATTGTATAGCAGTGTCACACCAATATCCATTTCCCTTGTCACATTTAGAGGTGTATCATTGTGCAACATCTAAAAATAAAACAATAAATTATACAACATAATCAACGATGTGCATATAAACTACACAAATCTATTAAGTACTTGATTCATTAGTTAAACTATTTATTATATTACCTCCATGTAGGTTTGAGTAAATCCACCGCCACTGGGAATTTTTCCATCAAAACCTCCAATATTAGTTTGTTCAACATCCAAAATCACATATTAAATTACCATTTGTAAAACAATGCTATTAACATGCAATAAATTTAAATTGTTTACTAGTAACATACCCTAGTGATAGGTGCACTAAAAAAATAAGTTGGTGGGGGGCCGGTGTATCCAGTCTCAACACTATGACCCTGGAATTTTATTAAAATCATAAAACATTTTTAGTTAATCTTGCATTTCAAAATCAAAATTTAATAAATTAAATTCAATGAACATGCACTAACTTCTACCTGACTATCAATGCCATATACTTGATGCAAAATTTTAGTTACCCTCTCCATCTCCATAGCTACAGACGGATCTTGTGTACCAGTCTCCTGAGTGTCTGTGGGGTCATATGAATAAGTAGCCCTGCAAGATTGACACATGAAGGCCACCACTCGAAGAATCCCATGGATGGCATTGTAGAATAGGGCTCGTATGATGGATGAAACTTTGTGTCAAAGTGTTGATCACCGACAATGTCTCTATGTCAGCACTTTCCTTCATGATGGAAGGCATAACAATGTGCTCACAAGGTGGCCTAGCGAGATCTCATCTACCTTGTCGCATAGGATCTGGTTGTGCACCAGGTCTATCCTGATCTAACCCCCCACCTCTCCCCTAGAAATCCCTCATATAAAAATAATTTGGGATCTTGTTCAATATGAACTCACTAATAGTTTCCTAAGGAAATATTGCAGGACCTCACAATTGTTGCACGATGGGTAATCGAAGACCATATACCACATATCATAAAACGGGTCCCTAATCTGTTGGTGGTGGCACCAATGGATAGGAAACCTCTTCGCATTGAGGGTAAGATTTTGATTTATGCGTGGGTCGGTGAATAATGAGCACAAATCACCTTTTGTAATTTTTAAATCCTTTACATCCTTGTATGATAGTTTATTTTCATAATAATCCCTAGCCTCCTGCCTCCTATCTTTCCATCCAGCTAATTGTTTGCTAATTGAATCTACATTTTTTTAAATATCTTTTAATGAATTTGCTAGGGTCATTCTTTTTGTGGTTGAACCATTTGGATCACTCAACCTACTGATCAAATCCTCAATTTTAATTTTGTTGTTCTCAATTTAACTCATTAAATTTTGTTGAGTGTCAGGAGGGGGTTGAGTGATTGGTGGAGGAGGTTGATGTTGTGGTTGATTTTGATCATGAAGATTTGGTTGGTCTTCTTGTTGAGGATTTGGTTGGTCCTCCTATTGAGGATTTTGAGGGTTTGCAGGTTGATTTGCATCTCCTAAAAATTCAAACAAATATTATCAAATTCAAAACAAAAACCATATAATCCTTACCTCTCACAGCTCCTCGTCGTCGTGGCCCCATCGTTGCTAAGAAATATTAATTGTTGGTGAAGAAATTTGTTGAATTCTTCCTCCTAGAACGCGAGCACAAAATTGTGGGGGTTTTGGCTGTGGCTATAAAAAAAAAATAGTCGAAATGCTAATGACAGATTTGCATTTATTTTTTTGCTTTTAACAGCCAATAACGCGAGCGTGTTATAACGCGCTCGTGTTATCGGTTTGTAGTAATCAAGCCTCAGGCTTTCCATAAATAGCCATAACTTTCAAAAAAAAATTTGGAGGGTATCCACAAAATTGCTACCCATTTCAATGCACCCACCCAAGAATCTTAGACAACCATATCATTGTCAAATCACATCAATGCATGCTAGAAAAAATTTCTCACATCTATCAACTACACATGTTCTTTATTTTTATGTAATGGTTGTCATCAAGTAGGCTAGGGGATGTATAGGTGAAAGTTTAACCCAAAAAATGCATAAACTATATAACCATGAGTCTTGTAAGCAGGAAAATATGAAACGGTTGTTCAAATAATAAAATAATTTTCTCCACAACATGCTTGTTGCCCCCCACCCACTAGACACATATCACCCAAAGTATTAGAATAAATTTTAAATAGTTAATGAACACAGGCTATTCCCCATGTGTCTTGAAAAAAATTTCTAGCTTGCATGAAAGGGCAAAATGTGGAGTATGTTTGTAGAGGGAAGACAAAAAGAAAAAAAATGAATATTTTTTTCAACAATGAAAAGGTAGTAAAAAGAAAATGAAATGGATTATAATGAATGACCACCACAAAAGGTCAAAATAGTGTAATGCCCCTTGCAAATGATCAATTTGAAAAATGCCTCTCCATCCTTTGAAATAATATACTACACAAACCATCACTTGTCTCAGAGAAGTGAATATGGCCTTCAAAATGGTGTACACTTGTTACTTTCTCTCTTGTTTACTTTTTCTTAGGCTTGTTTGATCTTTGTGAATAAATTCATAATTCATAGATGTATGGGATTTTCAATGCTATTTTTTACTATGGATTGGGTGTTTTAATTTCATTATTGAGGGATAGCTTTATGTTCATTGATAGACTGATGTTTATGCAAGTTATCTACTATATAGATATAAAAGGATTTCTAATTAGAGGATGATATTATATCTTGAATCATTGTGGAATTCTTATGTGTTGGGAGTACTTTCTAGGAGATACATAGTTAAAGGTTTGAGATTTTGATAAGTAGGAGGTATTTTTCACAATGTGTAAAATTGTGATATTGCTATCAAGATTCAATCGTGTAGTTTTATGAGTCAAACTCATAAATATTGTTCGGGTGTCAAAAGAAATAAGATATTTTCCACAATGTGTCAAATTGTGATATTGCTATCAAGATTCAATTCTGACATTGTTATATGATATTTTGTATACCATCTTGTTTTTTGATTTCTTGCTTCATAAGTGTTAGTTTGAATGGAATTTATAAGAATACAATTTTTTTCAAAAGAAGTAATGGGATTTGGAAGGGAAAAGTATTTGTAAAAAAATTTAAAGGAAGATTGATTTAAGTAAGATCAAGTTCATGCTTGTGCTTTGTGTTGGTTGACTAAGAATAAGATAGAACTAATATAATATATAATAAAATATGTTTAATCTTTGGTTTAAACATGGTTTGAGGTGAGCCCAGGTGTAGATGCTCAGTGATGCACACATATTCTCATTGAGAGTATCTTTTGATACTGTAATTTAGCTAATTAAAAGATCATTTCTTTTTAATCTTGTTTGTCTATGCAATCTATTAAAATGTGGGAGTTATGAAAATCAAGGATGTTTCCAATTGAATCCATTGTCGCCCACTTCCTCTAAGATAATGATAGATTTTTTGTGGTATTATAGAATGCTTTAATGTGTTCTTACATAGATATTGCATGTAAAACACCTCCTACACAACTCTATAGTGTTGGATGTTGGAATATTAATACTTTTGGATCTCAATTCTCAATGTTGCTCTAGTGTTCTATAGGGCAAATTTAGTAACATCCTTGTATGGATCAAATTTCCAAAAGGTTTGAAATGAAGAACATGCCAAAAGAGAAACATCCCACATTTGTTTCTTGTTGACACATCGCCTAATCTTAAAAACTAGATAAAATTCAAAAAATGATGAATAAGGATAAAATTACATAATCTCACTTGGAAAGGAGGACATTTTAATGTATCTCCAAAATATCTAGATCTAGTATTAATTCCTACAACTCTTTGAACTCTTCAAACACAAAAAGTAAGCAAAAATTATCTAGATAACTAGACATGATAAATGCTTAACAATGCATGTCGTGGTTCCATATTTTAACCTATATCTAATTCAAATTATTAGCTCCAAAAGATAACATAGAAAGATAGAGATTTCTTGGATAGAAATATATCTAAAATTTTCTTATAGCTTTGTATAATAAGAAAATTATTGAATATGAAATAATAATGATTCAAAGGTAATGGACATGTATATTGCTTATCCTTGTTCAAGATTTGATGGCTCACTGAAAGTAGATGAAGTACAAGATTAAAGGACTGACTTCCTTATACAATATTAACTCAACATTGGAAAACATCTCACCTAGGACATGTAAGCTTAGAAGATTTCTAAGTTGTGATGAGGACTGTGAATGTCACCAACAAAGAAACAAAGATGGTCAGGAATGGATTCGAAAACATCTCACCTTGGACATGTAAGCTTAGAATATTTCTAAGCTAGGATGAGGAGTGTGAATATCACCAAAAAATAAAAAAAGATGGTTAGGAATGGGATTGGAAAACATCTCACCTTGGACATGTAAGCTTACAATATTTCTAAGCTAGGGTGAGGAGTGTGAATGCCACCAAAAAATTAATAATGATGGTTAGGAATGCGATTGGAAAACATATCACCTTGGAAATGTAATCTTAGAAGATTTCTAAGCTAGGATGAGGAGTGTGAATACCACCAACAAAGCAACAATGATGGTTAGGAATGGGATTGATCGAGAAAGAGGATTTCGTATACTTCAAACTCAGTATTCGATAATAAAGCTTAGGCCACAAAGTAGGTTGTAGCTACTAGTTTTCATTGTCTATAGTAAACATACTAAATTACTCACTCTGGATGTATGTAGAAACTATCTCTTGAACTTTTATGATGTCACTCCCAAGTTTTGATGGATAGCCTGGAAAACCTATTAATCTAGTAATTTTCACTTGTTTTGAAATTAGTTTTGATGTTAGCTTAACTAATTTTGATAAGTTATCATATGGTTTTTTTATTATTGCGGTTTGAGGTGTATGTCTCACACTCTTTTATCAACCAAATTGTGTGGTATACTCTAAGGTAGTCAATTAGGTATATTTTGGCATACAAATTTCATGAATAAGGTTTGATAAATTTTCTAATTAAATTAATTTAAAATATTTAGGTGAATGTAATTGTGAATATTTAGAATTATGACTATCTAGCTATCAAATTGTTGTTTTGATATGATTATAGTGAGCTGAGTTATAGATAAGTGGTTTCCATGTCCTTTAGAAACATACCAAACTCTTTCTAGGTTTTATTTCCAGCTTCTTCACCTTTCTAAAACATATTAATTTTTAAATTGTATAGGGATGTAAAAGTTATGAGTGTTTAAAATTTGTACTACTTCGTAGTGGTCAACAAGCTGAATTTTTTTAGATGATTATATGATCAAATTGTTCTTTGATGATTGTGAGATTTGAACCCAATTGATAAATGTTATTATTGTCCAACTAAGTATGTGATGGTTCAAATCCAATTAAGAAAACTATGAATCCTTTGATCTTATTACATAGGCAAGGTCATCTTGGATGAGCCCCCAAGGCTTAGGTTTTTCCCCTTAGGTCCTATATTTATGTATCTTACATCAAAATTATTATGATTATTTCATCTTGATTAAGGGACTAATTTTTATATCTAGTTTTTAAGGTTTCTTGTGGGTATAGGATATCAGAACCAGGTGGATTGTTAACCATGTTGTGAGATGATGGAAGGAGGACTACAATAAGAGATGGTCATCCATACTATCTATATAAGGTTGATGGAATTCCCTTAATGATAGCTTACAAATAAGAAAAAGAGTTGTAATTTTTGAAGTAGATGGTGTGATTAAATAAACTACACATTTTGTTATGTTAAATAAAATGACATAATTAATTATTGTTCTATAACACCCCTTCGTTTTGCTCTTATGTTTGGACTAAGTTGTTTTGTTATTTTAATCACTAACTTTAGAGTGATATGGATTTTATGTTATGATGTGATGTTACTCTATTTTGATTTTATCATATTAGCATGCCTTTGATTAGCATAATGATTATTTTGAATAACATGGTTATTTGCACATGAGTAGATTATATATGTTAGAATTGTTAGTTTCGTGATAGTGTACTGGTAAAGGGGATGAAATTGCATCACTCGCTTGCAAGAACCCTATGATTTTTTGATTCCCTCTTCATGATGTGTTCTGTTATGATGTATATATACATGTTATATATGTCATGTTTACAATTTTGCAGGTACAAGACATTGACTCCACCTGGCTTCACAGGTTTGAGCGTGTCCACCCAACAATAATGTTGATTTGGAGATAGTAGCTAGGATTCTTGTGTCAAGCCTTTACCCTAGTCTCAGTGTGTCATCGGGTCTAGTTGGTTTTGCTTGTTAAAAGTTGTTTATTTTGCTTTGAATTATTAAGTTTAAAATTTTAAAAAAAGGGGGGAATTTAATGGATTTGATTATTTAAGTTGATTATTAAATTAATCTTATTTTAATGTTAGAAGTGGTGAATTAATTAATTTTAATTGGTAAATAGTATAATCATACTAATCTTAGGATTATATTATTTATTAATTAATTAAATTAGATTAATTAAGTTAAATTTGAAAGGGGAAATATTTTGTAATTATTAAATGTTTTTAATTTTAAATTTTAGGAGGATTTTATGCAAATTGGTTGTTAAAGATATTTTGTGAGTTTGAACATGTGTTACAAGAATTAATGAGTTTGTTGGAAATTGATTCATGGGAAGAATATTGTGGCTTTAACGAAAGAAGAGAGAAGATTATGCATGGCAGAAGCACGGGGATATTTGGTGTGTTGGGAAATAGATTAAAAAGTTCAGTATTTTGAGATTTGTATCGGTTCTGGAATTTTTTTGAAGAATTGTTGTAGAAAAAAGTCTTGTGTTTTTGAATTTTTAGAAAAAGTTATTCTCGAGAATTTTTGTTGTGTTCGTGAGATTGTATTATTTTGAAGGAAGCTATTGTCTATCTGGGAAAACTACTTGGATTTGTGGAGGAGGCACTGTTTCAAAATTTACAAATTCAGAGGCATTGGACTACAGGTTCATTCTTTAAATTTTTTTTAGTTTATATTGAAAAGCTTCTAGTTTAGATCTTCTCTGTAAAAGATTGTTTGTGCAAAATTTTAAGTTTGAGTTTTGTTTTAAAAATTGCAATTGCGTGTAAGAAATCCTCTATGGAATAAAATCCTTTGGTGAATAAATTCATCTGTAAAATGAAATAATTCTCTATGGAAACTATTACAGAATTGTAATTTTGGGATTATTGTGAATTTAGAAGAACCCAAAAGAAATTATTAGAGATCTGGGAATATACTCTCTAAGGAAATAAATCACCCAAAAAATTTCCTTGTAATATTCTCAGTGGAAATTTATTGTTATTTCTCTTTAGATTTGTTTGTTTGGTCAAATGAAAATATCTCTATTGAAATTTTGAAATGTTATCCATGGAAAATAGAAGTTCTGCTTCTTGCTAGATTTGCTTATCGAGAGGAATATGAAAACCTTTGTTTTAAAGTTGAAACAATCTTCTATAGAAGTTATTTGTAAAATTTGTTTCCTAGAAAAATAATTTGCCCAATTTTGTTATCATTTTGAAGAAATTTTATATAAACTTATATATATATATATATATGAAGTATATATATATATATATATGAAGTTCATATTATATATATATATACACATATATGTAATTGTATTTTATTAAATCTTATGATTTTCTATTATTTATTTAAAACCCTTTGATAAAATTTGGGCAAAATTATTGTACGGTGAATTTAGAATTCGCATGGAATAGAGTTTGGGTTTTTATAAAATTAATTTATATAAAGTATTTAAGGGGGGGTGTTGGCTTTCCCTCAGTCACTGCCTCTCCCCATGGGGGGAAAGGCATGGCTATGAAGGCAACCGTCTTTCCTTCCCAACCACGTCCCCTCCCCACATAAGGGTGGGTCGGCGGGCTGGGTACAAATGCCCTCCCCCAACCCTTTAGCCAGCCATGTAATAATTTATCCATGTGTTTAATATTAATCTCATTCGTTGTTCTCAAAAGAGACCTCAATTTTTGTCAAATAATATTTTAAAAATATATATATATATTATATATATATGAGTTTTAAATATATATAATAAATATTTATTTGTTATTTTGTTTAAATAATTCTAAATATAAAATGTATATATTTAGTTATTTATATAATTATAATTATGTGTATGAATATATTTGTTTAGTATATACTGTAACGCCCCGCCATGGAACCCGGAAAACATTATGTCATGCACATAAAATGACTAAATAATTTTTTTTAAACAAATAACGTGTGTCAAAAACAACAACATAAAGATTTAAGGGTTCCACAACTACGTTACTAAGTAATAAAATCAAAATACCACAATAACCATAAATGAATAGACTCGGGAGAAGTCATGACCAGATATACAATAAGAGTTACATACAATAATTGAGATTGTGACAAATCTCAAAATAATACAAGTATCGATACAAAGCATCTCATGTACATCATGTGTAATACAACAAGGAATAAGATGAAGAAAAGAAGATGACCATGCCCATGAACTTGTCAAAAGAACTATGCTCTGCAACCACTGTGGATTTTGGATCTAGCCAAGAAATCCTGTCACGAACAACACACCTGTAGGGGACCCAATGGAGAATGTGGCACATTCCTCCCAATTGTGTGGAGCTTGAAATCCCGCCCCCTGTGCTAGGAGATAGAACAAATCCTCAAGTCATATAGACCAAAAAAGTGACAACATACAACACAAGGTCGACAATCATGACATCACAACTGACAAACTCCCAGTACCTTAGTTAAGGTTTTCACATAAATACCAAGCAAGAACACCACATAACCCAATCCACGTATCATTATTTAAGGACTCCAGTAAACATTACCATCCCATATATTAAAACAAAAAGAGTAATTAAGTCACAATTACCTACTTACAACTCTAATATTTTTATCATACTAAAAAGATATACCCAATACTAGAAACATTTATTAAACAATTAAAAGATACAAAATCTTATCATTAAAATCAAATGAAGAAGCACATGGTTCTAACATTAAATAATCGCAACCCCTTTCTTATTTTAATACATTTATAATCTAATTAATAACTCATTTCATTAAACATGTATCGATAATGAATATCAACAATCTATTATTGATATAAAGACACATACTCCTAATTGTGACTTATATAATTATTTAACATTTCAAATAAACTTTACCATCCTATACTTGATAATTAATACATTCCACAATTTCATAAACTATACAAAATTACCATACCATATGATTATTGATTATAATTAACTAATCTCCATTACAAATGAGACTCAAATAACCAATTTTAACATTCATTAAATTCTAATACCAAGTATCTATATGTATTTGTATACATATTATAGTTTAGTCACGAATATAAACATATTTATATACACATCATATTCAAATTAAAAATATACTTAAATATATATAGACACTATAAACTAATATCCTTAATCCACTTATGATTGTAATAAGATCAATTTGTAAACGTAATCCTTACTTTCAAAATACTAAACATTACTATAGAAAATTTAACCATGTAAATAAAACTTATGCAAATTGGCAAGAATCGACTCAGATTAGGGTTACATCGACCATTTGACAAGTGATTGCCATGGATGGCATATGAAAAGCACTGGACAAACAGAAGGATACAGTGACATAAGCAACTACGCATGCAAAATACATGCAAACAGAAACAAGTACTCGAAGTCCCGTCGGTGCATCAGGCGATATCAAGAATGCAATGGTAACACAATCGAAAGTATCTCAAATAAAGTTTATGCATGTAAAGGAAGGATCCCTACCTAGGTCGAAAACCAGAATACGCAAAGACCGGCCATGCAAAACAACACCACACCGGACAAGCTCAACATAATTTCGCAGCTGACCAACTGTAAACAATAGAGTATCGACTACTGAAGAAGAACAAAGGTATAAATCTTCGGGAGGGTCATGAATCATTACACAGAGTGATGGAGAAGGATTATGAGCACCGAATAACACAGAAGAACAACATATTCACATAATGATAAGAAGAAATAGTATAATGGACGTGACTTTAAAACATGCATCTATCACGCGGAAAGGACTCAAGGAACTCGACGTTAGCTTAGCCATTAACACTGACAGCTCCAGCATGCAAGGTTAACAAAACAAATGAAGATAAAATAGAGAAAACCTCGGCTCCACCAGAAGTACGTAGTCGTCCCAAAAATATTAAATAATAAGGGTTTCGATTGGAAAAGTAACAAAAACATAAGTTTCCGGAAAGATCATGGCCTCCCTAAACAAGGGTAAGGAGAATAATGACACAATACTTCAAAGTGACAACCTACGACTTACAATCAATCCTTGCAGACACTAAATGATAAGAAAAACAATCCATTAAACCAACATACCAGGAGGAGGTGCATAAAGTAAAATCATACGAAATATAAACATAAAAGAATCCCAATCGACACCAACTAACACAGAAGTTGAAGACTCCACCAGTTACAACCGAAACACAAAGGAGTATTGCCAAACAATGAAGGGAACAAAATAACAATCCAATACTCGCCCGCGCAAGACTCCAAGGAAACATGAAGGAGTGAATTCATGCATAAGACGTTGATCAAGGGAGTAGGTAATAAAATATGCAGTTAAGCCATGTAGAGCAGGTGAAACGAGAAAGTAAAGAGTATTATGCATCAATGATTTACAAGACATCAAATTATGATCAAGGTTTAACCAGTCGGTAGTCTTTCAGGCACTGACCTCACTAAGTTGGTGACTACGTAACCAAAACCAACCGAATGACAACTATTCATACATAATCTTAAAAGTCCAAACAGGTGCAAGAGGAAATTAAAGAAACCCATAGAAAAATTGCAACTTCTTATTCATATTTAATTCACAGAAAATCTGACATTATTTTATTTCAGCTTTCTGTTGTACATGCAGGTTTGAAGACAAAATTTTCATAGCATAATTTTAACATGATCATAATGAAATACATTTTGAAAATTTAACAAGAAAATAACCTGAGAGTGTTTCCCTGGAAACGGAGAATGATAAACGCAAATCACATCAATTTCAAACTTTCAACTTTCCACAATGTGAACTCTATCTTTAAAAACAATTTTCAGCTTCTCTAATCAGCCCCAAATAAAAATTCTAGAATATATCTTTTTGTGAGAAAACAATCTTTTTCTTCCAAAATGAAAACTTGTGTCCAAGAATGATCTTTTTTCAAGATTATATCCTTTTCCATTTTTCAAGGTCACAAAATTTAGCTCTCATTTTAGCATGCAAAGCATGCATCACTTAAACTTAATAAACACTAACAAATTAACAAGATATTTTCAACTTTAGATCTCTACTCTAAGTTCCATTTTTGAAAATGTCAAAATGAATAATGAAATCAATTTACAATTAAATGATCTTTTCGAAAATAATATATTTTTAACATTTTAATCTAATCACTTAATAAACTAAACTAGATTTTCTAATTTAATTATTTCATTAAATCAATAAAGAAACATTACTATTTTAATTAAAACATTAAAATAATCTAAATTAACATAATAAATGCATTATAAACTTAACATTAACAAATGACTACAAGAACACGATGAACATGTGACATGACATGAGGGTAACGATAGATACTCATTCTTTTCAGAACGATGGCTAAGGTTAGAGGAAAATTCTATCTCCCATCGATAATTCCATTGGACTATAGCACGCTCAGACTTAACAAGCAGGTGGAGTCGATGCCTTTACCTAAAAGTTGCATAACCCTGCACGATTAATCCAACAACATGTATAAATATGAAAACACACTATGAAAAAGAATCATGATGTAGCAGGGCACTCACTAATGAGTACTGCTAAATCATCTCCTTCACCAACTAACGTAAACATAGAACTAACATAATATCATCATGTATAAAATAGAACAACATAGACAATCATCATAAAATGTCATCTAATGAAAGTAAACATCACATCATGAAATATAGTGTATCATCAACTGAGTTTCACAACCGGTCATGTAAACCATGACATAAAACATCCAAACATAATTTCAAAGATCTAATAGCTAACAGTGTCACGAAACAGCTAAAATAAATGTGTCATCAGGAGGGTCACTACATCCTCCCTCCCTAGGGTGAGGCTTACTTCTGGAAGCTTGCAAATACCCCTAGTACAAACTCCATACAGACACACATAATCAAAGGTTCCAAAACTGAACCACTCCATACCTCAACATAAAAACAACAACACCCCAACCAAGTATACTGTCAATCCAAACAAAGAAACATGGTGAAGCAACCACCATCCAAGTCTCCAAACACATATCCAAACATAACAAGAATCAAAGAAGAGGAAAAAAAATTGAAGGCACCTCAACAACCTCTTGTACCACAAGATTTTAATGAGATCCCAAATCAACTGCCTGTCTACTTCCAACAATTTCCACATTTGTAACTTGATGCTCTGTTCGACAATGGTCAACTGCGGCACTCATTCCATGAGTCATCTCTACATCATTTCTTGTAGGCTCCATAATTATTGATATCTGACTCATTCCAGGTGTGTTCCTCTGAGAATATTGTCTCGCCAAGTGGCCATGCTAGCCGCAATTGTAACATCTTGTACTTCAACTTGTTGTAATATGTGTGCTCGAAGCTGACTGGCTAGAATGATGGAGTTGTGCTCATATCCAACTCCTAATCCTCCTATGTGTAAGACGATTACCCCAGAACCTGAAGACTACTGGGTATACATAATCAAAAGGAACACCAATCATCCAATTCTCAAACCCAAAACCTCTGTAAGAACGATGGGTGGCCAGAGAACATGCTCTCAAAATATCTAACATAATTCCTACTAACACATAAATATTTCTCCTAGGGACTCTTTCCCTTTCCCCAAATGCCTAACATCCACCATCCTGTCTAGAGCGAAGCCGATTAAAAATCTCCCCAAGCGTAGAACATAATAGTAAACCCAGGTGATACTCATGATCATTCTCATGGGAACTCAAAAAAGTAGGGTTCTGACAATCGACGCCATGACTACCTCTTCTAGGCATCCTATACACATCATCCAGGAAAGGAGTCAACCAAAAAGGAAAAAATTAACTTACAAATACTTGAGAATAAAACACCATACCCATGATTAATAATGCATAGTACATATACATACCAACAACAACACCAGAAATAACAACAAAAGGCCACACAAGGGTCCATCTGGACATCAGAAAGTAGCATACCATCCGTGATAGAAGTATGCATGAACCAAGAGTAAATAACCATCTCATATAGATCAAACATCAAATCAGTGGCTTGATGGTGTTAGGTCATACATAAAGCGAGACCATCCAAACAAGACCACAATGAATTTTCTTTTGTTGTATAAGGTGATTTGCCTCCAAGAGATAGTCATCACACAAAGGTGAGTAGTGGATGCTAGCTACATAACAGCCTCACATACCCCCATCCTCAACATTTCTTGCGTCTACTTCCTCATACACACTCACCAATTTCACCTCCTATGTCCTTGGAGAGGAATTACAATACGACACATAGCTGACATTGAAGACAACAAATATAACTAGCTTAGCCACCAAGTTCATAAAGAATAAAAAATTAAAGGTCAATTTCAACAATAAGGCAATAAATGCACATAATTTCAACACTAATTCAAATATATAACCTCTAGGGTTATGAGAAAATAATATCACAAGTTGTGGCTAAACCTTCACAATCAAGTATAAACAAAGTGTCGACCCTCACAATTAGCTAAAAAATTATCAATAACCAAAAGAAAATTCACAATCTTTAAATTGCACTGTACAACACTATGCGACTAGATACTAGCCACCAAACGAGGAAAGAGGAAACAACATCTGGCTAGAATGATAATAGCCCTCATGTGGTGCGGAATGAGCACGCCATCCACATGACCTAGAGTGTATCCATGACTTATTGAAACTTCGTCACTCTACCTGGTCATACACTAGTCGAAGAAGGCACGTATTGGTCATATGCCACGTGTAGTGTGTCTGTGGGTCCACGGAAGTAGGCACACACATAACACATCCCACATCACAATACCTTGTGGATAAGACACACACAGTAAATCATTGTAGCCAGAGGTATGCATGGCTAGGATCTACTCATATTTTACTCAACCAGCATGATCAAGGCAACTATGAGGATCCCTCTACAAGTGTTTGATGCCCCATAATGCTCATCACACAAGTAGGCTAGCACAGACAATCTCATAATGTGCCTTCACATGTCTAAGAACATGGCATCATCACCATCACTAAGTCAAAACATGAGTGGGGTGTGGTATTGTACTACATTATATCGGAATATGTGCAAATACAGTATATCAAAGCATCATCACCAACACTATGTCAAAACATCAGTGTGGTATGGCATCGTATCTATCACATCATGTCAGAGCATGTGCAGATACTCTAAATATATAATGCAATATGAAAATATCACTATGGGGCTAATGAGCTTCACCTCTTATATGAACAAGGTTAACTCAACAATGCCAGATCAATGCCTCTACAAACATCGAGGCATAACTAACATACCAATGTTATTGTGCTCAAATCTGTGGGGATTAGGTTAACACTTATGGATCAAGTATCCTGATCAATCATAAGGGAAAGTAGTGGGTGCATTTCCTTGGGATTGGTTGAGTTGAGACGCTCTGTGCCACAATATGCATATGCTACACACTCTACCCAAGGAACTTGTGGCTTCTACTATCCCTTCACGGATTGAGGAGCTAGAGAACCAAAAGAAAAAGAACTAATTTTGGTTACTCTTATATATATAAGTTTCAACCACGCATGGGTTGGCCCTCAAATAGGTAACACACATGCAAAAACACACAATGGTATGGTAAATCCCACACCAAAGTATAACTTTTCCCCATGGATGGGTACCAAGTGTCACCATCACATGGATACACAAGCAAGTACGGGTTTTCACAACACTAAAAAAAATAACAGTTACAGGTTTCTTACATTTACAGGGGTACAACTAATTCTATAGGAACATCAATTTTTCCATAACCATGGAGTACGTATCATAACTTTCCATCTGTAAACTTATATCAGGTTCCTTCACACTACTCTTTTCCACATAGTACATCATGCTAATGTAAAAGCCATGAACACGTGATTACTTAATATTTCCAATAATAGATTCACAAGAAAAGCATAGTGAACTCAAACACACCCAAGTAGGTGTATGAACCTAGTGCTCTGATACCAAACTGTAACGCCCCGCCGTGGAACCCAGAAAATGTTATGTCATTCACATAAAATGACTAAATAATTCAGATTGACAACCTATGAATTACAAACAATCATTTTCCTACAGAAGAACAACATATTCGCAGAATGATAAGAAGGAATAGTATAATGGACGTGACTTTAAAACATGCATCTATCACGCGGAAAAGACTCAAGGAACTCGACGTTAGCTCAGCCATTAACATTGACAACTCCAACATGCAAAGTTAACAAAACAAACGAAGCTAAAACAGAGAAAACCTCAGCTCCACCAAAAGTATGTAGCCATCCCAAAAACTATTAAACAGTAAGGGTTTCAACTGGAAATGTAACAAAAAAATAAGTTTTTGGAAAGATCACAGCCTCCCTAAACAAGCGTAAGGATAATAATGACACAATACCTCAGAGTGACAACCTACGACTTACAAACAATCCTTGCGGACACCGAATGATAAGAAAAATAGTCCATTAAACCAACATACCAGGAGGAGTCGAATAAAGTAAAATCATACAAAATATAAACATAAAATAATCCCAATCAACACCAACTAACACAGAAGTTGAAGACTCCACCACTTACAACCGACACACAAAGGAGTATTGCCAAACAACAAAGGGAACAAAATAACAATCCAATACTCACCCGTGCAAGACTCTAAGGAAACATGAAGGAGTGCATTCATGCACAAGACGTTGATCAAGGGAGTAGGTAAGAAAATATGCAGTGAAGCCATGTAGAGCAGGTTTAATGATAAATTAAGAGTATTATGCATCCATAATTTGAAAGACATCAAATTATGATCAAGGTTTACCCATTCAGTAGTCTTTCAGGCGCTAACCTCACTAAATTGGTGACTACGTAACCAAACCCAACCGAATGACAACTATTCAAACATAATCTTAAAAGTCCAAACAAGTGCAAGAGGAAATTAAAGAAACCCATAGAAAAATTGCAACTTCTTATTCATATTTAATTCACAAAAATTCTGATATTATTATTATTCCAGCTTTCTATTGTACATGCAGGTTTGAAGACAAAATTTTCATAGAAAATTTTTAACATGATCATAACAAAATACATTTTGAAAATTTAACAAGAAAAGAACTCGAGAGTGTTTCCCTGGAAACGGAGAATGATAACCGCAAATCACAGAAATTTCAAACTTTCGACTTTCCACAATGTGAACATTGTCTTTAACAACAATTTTCAGCTTCTCTAATCAGCCCCAAATCAAAATTCTAGAATACATATTTTTGTGAGAAAACAATCTTTTTCTTCCAAAATCAAAACCTATGTGTCCAAGAATGATCTTTTTTCAAGATTATATCCTTTTCCATTTCTCAAGGTCACAAACTTTAGCTCTCAGTTTAGCATGCAAAGCATGCATCACTTAAACTTAATAAACACTAACAAATTAACAAGATATTTTCAACTTTAGATCTCTACTATAAGTTCCATTTTCTAAAACGTCAAAATAAATAATGAAATCAATTTACAATTAAATGATCTTTTTTGAAAATAAGATATTTTTAACATTTCAATCTAATCACTTAATAAACTAAAATAGATTTTCTAATTTAATTATTTCATTAAATCAATAAAGAAACATTATTGTTTTAATTAAAACATTAAAATAATCTAAATTAACATAATAAATGCATTATAAACTCAACATTAACAAACGACTGCAAGCACACGATGAACAGCTGACATGACCTGAGCGTAACGACATATACTCATTCTTTTCAAAACGATGGCTAAGGTCAAAGGATAATTCTATCTCCCATCGATAATTCCATTGGGTCATGGCACGCTCAGACCTGACAAGCAGGTCAAGTCGATGCATGTACCTAAAAGCTGCATAACCCTGCATGATTAATCCAACAACATGTATAAATATGAAAACACGCCATGAAGAAGAATCACGATGTAGCAGGGCACTCACTGATGAGTACTGCTAAATTGTCTCCTTCACCAACTGATGTAAACATATAACTAACATAATATCATCATGTATAAAACATAACAACATAGATAATCATCATAAAATGTCATCTCATGAAAGTAAACATCACATCATAAAATATAGTGTATCATCAACTGAGTTTCACAGCTGATCATGTAAACCATGACATAAAACATCGAAACAACATAATGTCAAAGATCTAACAGCTAACAGTGTCACAAAATAGATAAAATAAATGTATCATCAAGAGGGTCACTACATATACTCAGTGTGTATATATTCATAGATATATTTGATGATTTTATTTAATAGTGCATGGATAATATGCTCATTTAGGAGAAATAAAAGGATTCAATATTTAATGTTTTATTGAAATTAATGCATGCAAAGGCACATGGAAGGTAATTTTACAATGTTGTAGTTTGATGGGGAAATTGTAATTTATATTATCATTTTTCATTGAACGATATTGGATTTAGGAGATCCAAATAATAGATTAAATTATTGTCTTGATTGCCTTTGTATTTGGTTTCTTCTAATTATGTTTTGGGAAGAAATCAGTTGAAGTGTTAGTCAATAATTGTAAGTCTTCTAGAAGGATCTTTATATTTTGGGGGTTGTTGTATTGTAGTGTCTGCTCATTTTAATACCCTTGGGTAGTGTGTTTTTCGATATCAGTGAACACCCGGTTATGATAAAAAAGGGAATTGTTGCCTCCTTTGTATGGAGTGGATTTTGTTATTTTTTTCTTCTTAAGGAGTGATTTTGTTCCACGTGTTGACAATCGGAGAGTGATTCTAGATGGGGGTTGGGATGTGGGAAGATCTTTTGCATAACCCATGCACCTTTTTGGTGAAAATTATCCTATGTTAGTAGTATGTTTGGTTCACTAGTGTATCTATTTATTTAACTCTAGAACCATTGTACCCTTTGAGTTAGTAGTGTACTAGTTTATGTTAAGTTCAGTTATGTGTTAGTTTATGTCTAGTGGTAGATGGTCTTTTCTAGGAACCTTCTTACTATATCCTAGCACGGGGGCTGGGCCTTTGGGTACCACTTGGTTCTAGGAGGAATGTGCACCCTACACCATTGGGTCCCCTTTACTTTAGATTGTGATGGCAAGGTTTTCCAGTGGAGAGCTTGTGGATTCTAGTTTGTTATTTCATGCTTTGCTATTTTTGTTGATGTCTCTTGTATTTTATTACCCCTTAGTTGTATTCAAGGAGTTATCTTGTATTATGTAACCCATTTGTATGAACTACCTCATTCTGGGAATGAGTGATGTAAACTTTATTGATGAGTTAATGTGATGTTGGAATTCTTGATGTATATCTTATCTTGTGAATTAATTTCATGTTTGGAATGTATGAACCTTTATTTCTTAAGTAGTTAATCTTATTTTTATGTTATGGGTTTATAAGTAGTCTTAGTCTTGTAGCCTTAGAAGATGTTGGTGATAGATAATGAGCTTTCATGTTATATTATACTTTTAAATAAATATTTAAAAATTGTGTGTTTTTTTTAGATTATTGCAACTTCCTTTAGGGTTACGAGGCAGGGCATTACACATGGTATCAGAGCCCTAGGTTCATACATTGGATACTCTAGGTACATTTGAGTCCACTATGTTATCCTTGTGAATCTGTTAGTGGATTTGTTAAGTCATCACGTGTTCATGGCTTTGACATTTAGCATGATGTACTATGTGGAAAAGAGTAGCATGAAAGAAAACTGATAAAAGATTATGGATGGAAAGTAATGATATGTATCCCATGGTTTATGGAATTAGATGTTCTTATGGGATTATGTATGTAGTTGTACCCCCCTATAAATGTAAGGAACTAGTAACTGTGTCTTGTTTGAGTGTTGTGAATACCTCGTACTTGATTTTTGTTTCCATGGGATAGTGATACTTTGTGCCCATCCATGGGGAAAATTTGCATTTTGATGTGGAATTTACCATACCAAAATGTATGTTTGCATATTTGTTACCTGATTGAGGGCCAACCAATGTGTGGTTGAAACTTATATATATGAGTAACCAAAATATAACTTCGTAGATTCTTTTTCTTTTGGTTCTCTAGCCCCTCAATCCATGAAGGGATAGTAGCATCCACAAAGTTCCTTGGGTGGAGTGTATAACGAACACATATTGCAGCGCAAAGCGTCTCAACTCAACCAATCCCGAGGAAATGTACCCACTACTTTCCCTTATGTTGGATCAGGATATTTGATCCATATGTGTTATCCTAATCCCCACAAATTTGAGTACAACAACATAGGTTTTTTAGTGTATGCCTGACCGTCCATAAGGATGTTGATTTGGAATTATCGAGTTAACCTTGTCCGTATGAGAGGTGAAGCTCGGTTAGCCCCATATTGATATTATCATATTGCATTATGTATATATATCTGATCTACATATGTTCTGACATGATGTAATAGATACGATGCCACACCCCACTGATGTTTTGACACAGTGAAGGTGATGATTTCGTGTTACATGATGCCATGTGCTTAGACACATGAAGGTGCATTATGAGAATGTCTTATGATAGCCTACTTGTATGATGAGCATTATGGGGCCTCAAACACTTGTAGAAGGATACTCATGGCTACTTCGACCGTGTTGGTCGGGTAGCATATGAGTAGATCCTAGCCATGTATACCTCTAGCTATAGTGAGTTCATGTGTGTGCCTTCTCCATGAGGTATCACGATGCAGAGTGTGTTTTGTGTGTGCCTAGTTTTGTGGACCCATAGACACACTGGCGTGTGGCATATGAGCAGTACGCGCCTTCTCTAACTGGTGTATGACCATGTCGAGTGACGACGTGATAGTCGTGGATACACTCTGGGTCATGTGGATGGTGTGCTCACTCTGCACCACATGATGGCTATTACTATAGCTAGATGTTGTTTCCTCCTTCCTCGTTTTGTGGCTAGTAACTAGTCACATAGTGTTCTATAGTGCAATTTTAAATATTGTGAACTTTCTTTATGGTTATTGATGATTTTGATATGATTGTGAAGGTCGACACCTTGTTTATATTTGATTGTGATGGTTTAGCCACAACTTGTGACCTTATTTACTTATAACCCCAGTGGTTATATATTTGATTTAGTGTTGAAATTATGCGTATTTATAGCCTTATTGTTGAAATTGAATTTTGTTTTCTCTTCTTTATGGCTTTGGTGGCTAAGCTAGTTTTCTTTATTTTTTATAATGTTGGCAATGTGTCATAATGTGAATCCTCTCCAAGGACGTATAAGGCAGACTTGGTGAGTGTATGAGGAAGTAGATGTAGGAAATGTTGAGGATGGGGGTATGTGAGGCCTTTATGCAGCTAGGTCCCACTACCCACCTATTTGTGATGACTATCTCTTGGAGGCTAATCACCTTATACAACAAGAGATAGGTCATTGTGGTCTTGTTTGGATGGTCTCACCTTATGTGTGGCCTAACACCATCAAGCCACTAATTATGATGTTTGTTTTATGTGAGATGGTAATTTTCTCTTGGTTTATGGATTAGTATGCTGCTTTCTGGTGTCCAGATGGACCCATGTGTGGCCTTATGATGATTCTCAGTGATTTGTATTAGTGTGTATGTGTAGAATGTATGTTTAATCATGATTATGGTGCTTGATTTATGAGTTTCTTTAATTAAATTCCACCTATTGGTTGTGACTCCTTTCTTGGGTGGTGTGTATAGGATGCCTAGGAGAGGTGGTCATGGAGATGATCGTCTGAACTCTTCTTTTTTGAGTCCCCATGAGAAGGATTTTGTGGAGTGCCTAGGTCCTCAGTTATGTTATTTTCTTGAGGATTTTCTTACCCAGCTAGGCCCTAAACGGGAGAGTGTTCTGAAGCGTAAGGTTTCACAACCTCATCGTGATGGTAATGGTTCTCAACCTAGGAGGAATCATAATTGGTGGCGTTGTAAGTGCAACCGTTAGGAGCGGTCGACACGGAGTGCACAGGCTGCAACAAGTAGAGGTACAAGATGTTACACTTGTGGCCAGTGGGGCCACATAGCTAGACAGTGTCCTTAGAGGAACACACCTGGATTCAGTCAGAGGTTGTTGGCTATATAATAAACAAGGAATGATGTAAGAAGAACTCACTGACCAAGTACAATGGTTGATCATCGTCGATCAAAGCATCAAGGCACAGATGTGGAGATTACTAGTAGTGGTCAGACAACGAATTCGGGAGCTCATGGAAATCCTGCAGTATAAGAGGTTGAGGAAGTGCCTTAGTGTTGTTTTCTCTGCATTGATTCTTGTTATGTTAGGATATGTGTTTTTGAGACTTTCATGGTAGTTGTTACACCATGTTGGTTGTTTGGATTGGTAGTTTATTTGGCTTAGAGGATTATGACTCTGGTTACTGTTATCTTTATGTGTGATTATATATATTTTGTACTAGGGATATTTGCACGCTTCTAGGAGTAAGCCTGAACCTAGGGGGGAGAATGTAACACCCCTTCGTTTTTCTTTTATGTTTGGACTAATTAGTTTTGTTATTTTAATCGCTAAATTTAGAGCGATATTGATTTAATGTTATGATGTGATGCTACTATATTTTGATGTTATCATATTAACATTCCTTTGATTAGCATAATGATTATTTTGAATAACATGGTTATTTGCACATGAGTAGATTATATATGTTAGAATTTTCGGTTTCGTGATAGTGTATTGGTGAAGGGGATGGAATTGCATCACTCACTTGCAAGCACCCTGTGATTCTATGATTCCCTCTTCACGGTGTGTTCTATTATGATGTATATATGCATGTTCTATATATGTCATGTTTACAGGTTTGCAGATATAGGACATTAACTCCACCTGGCTTCACAGGTTTGAGTGTGTCCACCCAACGGTAATGTTGATTAGGAGATAGTAGCTAGCATTCTTGTGGCAAGCCTTTACCCTAGTCTCAGTATGTCGTCGGGTATAGCTAGTTTTGCTTGTTAAAACTTGTTTATTTTGCTTTGAATTATTCAGTTGAAAAGTTTTTTTTTAAAAGGGGGAATTTAATGGATTTGATTATTTAAGTTGATTATTAAATTAATCTTATTTTAATGTTGAAGTGGCAAATTAATTAATTAATAAATTTATTTTAATTGGTAAATAGTGTAATCCTAGGATTATATTATTTATTAATTAATTAAATTAGATTAATTAAGTTAAATTTGAAAGGGGAAATATTTTGTAATTATTAAATGTTTTCAATTTTAAATTTCTGGAGGATTTTATGCAAATTGTTTGTTAAAGATATTTTGTGAGTTTTAACATGTGTTAGAAGAATTAATGAGTTTGTTGGAAATTGATTCACGGAAAGAAGATTGTGACTTTAACGGAAGAAGAGAGAAGCTTCTTCATGGAAAAGGCACGGGGATATTTGGTGTGTTGGGAAATAGATTAAAAATAAGTCTTTTGGGATTTGCATGGGTTTTGGAATTTTTTTGAAGAATTATTGTAGAAAGAAGTCTTGTGTTCTTGATTTTTTAGAAAAAATTATTCTCGGGAATTGTTACTATGTTCGGGAAATTGTATTATTCTGTAGGAAGCTATTGTCTATCTCAGAAAACTACTTGGATCTGTGCAGGAGGTGCTACTTCAAAATTTACAAATTCACAAGCATTGGAATACAAGTTCATTCTTTAAATTTTGTTTAGTTTATATTGAAAATATTCTAGATTAAATCTTCTCTGTAAAATATTGTATGTGCAAACTTTTAAGTTTGAGTTTTGTTTTAAAAATTGCAATTGCATGTAAGAAATCCTTTGTGGAATAAAATCCTTTGTTGAATAAATTCCTCTATAAAATGAAATTATTCTTTGTGGAAACTATTACAGAATTGTAATTTTGGGATTATTGTGAATTTAGAAGAACCCAAAAGAAATTATTAGAGATCTCAGAATATACTCTTTGTAGAAATAAATCACTTGAAAAATTTCCTTGTAATATTCTCGGTGGAAATTTATTGTTATTTCTCTTTAGATTCATTTGTTTGGTCGAATATGAAAATCTCTCTATTGAAATTTTGAAATGTTGCCTACGGAAAATAGAATTTATGCTTCTTGCTAGATTTTCTTATTGGGAGGAATATGAAAACCTATGTTTTAAATTTGAAACAATCTTCTCTAGAAATTATTTGTAAAATTTGTTTCCTAGAAAAATAATTTGCCTAGTTGTATTATCATTTTGAAGAAATTTAATATAAACATATATATATAAAATAATTGTATTTTTGGTAAATCTTATGAAAAAATAATTATTTATTTAAAACTCTTTGATAAAAACTTGGGCAAAATTGTCATACGGCGAATTTAGAATTCGCATGGAATAGAGTTTGGGTTTTTTTCTAAAGTAATTTATATAAAGTATTTAAAGGAGGGGGGGGTAGGCATTAGCTTTCCCTCAACCGTCGCCTCTCCCCATGGGGGGAAAAGCGTGGCTATGAAGGCAGTCACGTCCCCTTCGGCAGGTTGGGTACAGCCGCCCTCCCCCAACCCTTTAGCCAGCCATGTAGTGATTTATCCCTGCATTTATTGTTAATCTCATTCGTTGTTCTCAAAAGGGGCTTCGATTTTTGTGAAATGATATTTTATTTAAAATTATATAATATATATATTATAAATATGGGTTTTTAATATATATATATATATATATATATAATATTTATTTGTTGTGTTTATTTTAATTATTTTGTTTAAATAATTCTAAATATTAAATGTATATATTTATTGATTTATATAATTGTAATTATGTGTATGAATATATATGTTTAGTATATACTCAGTGTGTATATATTCATAGATATATTTGATGATTTAATTTAATAGTGCATGCATAATATGTTCATTTAGGAGAAATAAAAGGATTCAATATTTAATGTTTTATTTAAATTAATGCATGCACAGGCACATGGAAGGTAATTTTACACTATTGTTGTTTGATGGGGAAATTGCAATTTATATTATCATTTTTCACTGAATGATATTGGATTTAGGAGATCTAAATAATAGATTTAATTCTTGTCTTGATTGTTTTTGTATTTTATTTCTTCTAGTTACGTTTTGGG
Source organism: Sequoiadendron giganteum (assembly GCA_007115665.2). Taxonomy (NCBI): domain Eukaryota; kingdom Viridiplantae; phylum Streptophyta; class Pinopsida; order Cupressales; family Cupressaceae; genus Sequoiadendron; species Sequoiadendron giganteum. Next base: position 557,426,158 of record CM021102.1, read on the forward strand.
AAGAAATCGGTTAAAGTGTTAGTCAATAATTTGTAAGGATCTTTATATTTTGGGGGTTGTTGTATTATAGTGTCAACCCATTTTAATACCCTTGGGTAGTGCGTTTTCCGATATCAGTGAACACCCGATTATCATGAAATGGGGAATTGTTTCCTCTTTTGTATGGAGTGGATTTTGTTATTTGTTGCCTCTTAAGTAAGGAGTGGTTTTGTTCCACATGTTGACAATAGGAGAGTGATTCTAGATGGGGGTTGGGATGTGGGAAGATTTGTTGGGTAACCCATGCACCTTTGTGGTGAAACTTCTCCTATGTTAGTAGTATGCTTGGTTCACTGGTGTATCTATTTATTTAACTCTAGAAGCATTGTGCCCTTTGAGCTAGTAGTGTACTAGTTTATGTTAAGTTTAGTTATGTGTTAGTCTATGTCTAGTGGTAAATGGTCTTTTCTAGGAACCTTGTTACTATATCCTAGCATGGGGGGTGGGCCTTTGGGTACCACTTGGTTCTAGGAGGAATGTGCACCCTACACCATTGGGTCCCCTTTACTTCAAATCGTGATGGCAATGTTTTCCAGTGGAGAACTCATGGATTCTAGTTTGTTATTTCATGTTTTGCTATTATTGTTGATGTCTCTTGTATTTTATTACCCCTCAATTGTATTCGAGGAGGTCTCTTGTATTATGTAACACATTTGTATGAACTACTTCATTCTGGGAATGAGTGATGTGAACTTTGTTGATGATTTAATGTGATGTTGGAATTCTTGATGTATATCTTATCTTGTGAAGTAATTTCATGTTTGGAATGTATGAACCTTTATTTCTTAAGTAGTTTATCTTATGTTTATGTTATGGGTTTATAAGTAGTCGTAGTATCGTAGCCTTAGAGGATGTTGGCGATAGATAGTGAAATTTCATGTTATATTATACTTTTAAATAAATAAATAAATTGTGTGTTTTTTGTAGATTATTGCAACTTCCTTTAGGGTTACGAGGCGAGGCTTTACATGTTCTAAATTGATCCATTGTCGTTTTCTCTAGTTAGAATATGTTTTGCATGATATGAGACATGAATATGTTTGGGTTGTAGCAAGCATGGGTGAAAATGGTTATTCTTTCATAAGGATGTATTTTTCTAACTTATGTATATGTTTCTATTTAGAATTTACCAAAATAAATGGTTTATTTAACTAAATTATAAGAGATAACTTAATGATTGTATGGATATTATTGAAATATTGTAATGAAGTAAGTACTTGCAAACATTTTATTTAAACTTTATCAAGTAATTATGATTATTATTGGTGATTTTTATTGCTTCCTCTAGTTGAGTATTATAAAGCATTACATTACATTAGGTGCCAAAAATTAAGAAAAACACATACCAAAAAAATTAGTTGTCTACTCACATCTAGAAAATGTGAGCCCTATTATGCAAACCTAAGGACATTACATGTGTGTTTTCACAATAGGAACACCACTAAAAAGGCAGGGAGAGGAACTAAATGGTTGAGTGTGGTGAGATCTAGTCCATCCACTCTAAAATGGAGGCTAATCTAACAAGGTGAGTCATCTAGACTAACATTTTCTTATATATATTTTTTTTCCTTTTTGTTGCTAGGTATGACAAGAGGAGAAGGGAAAGGAAACAATAAAAAATAATGAGAAGAGAGTTTGTAGGTGCAGTCGTTGTTTTAGATTTCCACCTTAAACTCATCCTCACTATTTCCCTTTTTAGTTGGAATACTTGCCAAACCCAAATGATAAAAAAAAATTATATGCACCCCTTCCAACATAGATCTTGCACAAGAAGGCTTGGGTATTGCCCTATTCTTTTTTTTTATGCCACACTTGAATAGTTCACAAAAGGATAACCCAAATCAATGTCGTTCTTCAATCTAAATGTGTAACACCCCACCATAGAACCCTAGAGGACAACATGCTAACAACACACAAAAAAATGGAACAATTTTTTTTTAGTGTAACATATTAAAGGTTGTCGAATACAATAACTTGCATTCTAAACCTAGGTAATTTAAGGTTCCATGACTATGCTACTAGAATACCATAAATCAAACTAACAAGAAATATAAATTCATCACATTATACAAATCCAACTAACAATATGAATATCATTTCATTTATCTCATTTAAAGATTAACCAATATGAATTATTTGTACCATGTCATTTATATAGTAATATTAAGGACCATTTAATTAACTAACATATGCAATAATCATCATTAACATTGGTCATTCCAAGAGAGAGTATAAAATTGAATTGCAAGAGAAAATAACAAGAATGATAAATGTATCTGAATATACATAAGGTTAAGCTATGCCAACTAATTCAGAACAAGATTGTGATCTTCCATCTCAAACCGCATCCAAGTATATTGACGCACTAAGAAGTTCCTCGAGATATGATATCTTAGAAGTGACTCCTCAAGATACCTAAACCTTGGGAATTCACTCCTCAAGATATCAAATCTTGGGTACCTCTAAGGTTCAATGGCTAGAGTACTCATCTGAATCAAGATATGCATCTCCAAATCATAAAGTCAGAAGCGACATCATTAACCATAACATGTGATCATTAGATACAATTCAAAATCAATTTCATTAACTAATATAAATAAGGTACATCATTAACTTTACTAACTACAAGAGCAAGTTTAACAATAATTTACAACATTACATCATTACATCGTTACATCATTAACAACAATATCTCCTCAAACACATGTGAGGAGAGTACATCATATAGTATAATGCATTATACAATAGATTTATCATATAATACAAGTACATGAAATATAATCCACATGAACTAGAACAAGTGCATAAGTCTTCATATCTAGGAGTAGTCACCACGAACACGAAAAAAGTGAGGGAACCCAATGGAGTACAAGGCATGTTACACCTAACCATCTGGAACCCTAAGGTCCACCCGTCGTGCTAGGAGATATCATTAAGGTCCCACCACAATAGTCAAGGGATAGAAGACAACACAAATGATAACATGAATCCAATGTACAAGGATGATACAACCTCACATGACAATAACACCACTTCCAGAGACATATAAACATCAAAGGGAGACAAGAGGCAAGTAAATATTTGGTTTCCATAGGATGGGTGTCAGCATATAGTTTTCTATGGGTTACCTTGGCAGATCTTCCTAGGCCCCGATCCCCATCCTGGGTTACCCTAATAGCCTCTACCGATCTTCGACCCCCATGCCATCCTATGCGGAATCAACATACCTCTCATGAGGAAGAGGTAGTTGATCATGCCATTCCAGGCCTTCTCAACTCATCTCAAGCCTAAACAAGCACTTGAGCCATGAGTGAGGAAATCACTTATCTTGTTAGTGTGATTACTACCCAACCCTCTAATTTATTTTAGGTTATCTCTTAATTACGAAACTCCCACATGGGTTACCCCAGTGCCACTTTGTGCATAGGCCCCCATTGAGAGTCACTCCCCTACTAACAACTAGGAGATCCAATGACATCAAAAGGGTAAAGCCAACTTGCACAACCACAAAAAAAACCTCACTAACATACACATCAAGGCAAGGCACAAATCATCCCGCACCCAAAGTTCCAACCACAGTGGAGAATATACCGTGCAAGGTTAATGACCCTCGTGGACTAAATCAAGACATAAACAAACATCTCAATAAATAATCATAGAACCCATCAAGAAGGAAATTCCCCTTAGTCTCAAGAATAAGCCCCGACAACATACCCATAGACACCCATTTTAAAACCAATAACCTAACTCACTCAAATTTCCCATACATAAAGCAATGCAACATGCAATAGACCCATGTAATCAAAATATCCACCCATAATAATGAATCCTTGATTAAGAGATTGTATCCTTGATTAAGAGATTGTAACGGAAACACTATACAACAAGATCCTTGTATTTACATATTGAGATAAATTCTCCAATTACACAAATGCAATAAATTTCTTAAACTTGATAACATAGATAACACAATTTTCTTACAACGTTCTCCCAATTTATTTATCAAAATTTTAGATTATCTAAATATCAATAAGTCCATAAATTACCGCCTAGATTTTCCATTACGCTTTTATACCCTAACAATCACTTTCACAACTACAATATTCTCTTGTTACATACACATTAACCATTCAAATTATATTTATATTTGAATATATATATATATATATATATATATATATATACATCCATATAACTACATATATTTGTATATAGATATATATATATATATATATATATATATATATTTTTGTATATATATATATATATATATTTTTGTATATATATATTTATGTATATGGATACATATATTTATATATATATATATATATTCCTATATATACTTACAAAAAATTAATCTACAAACTGTTGTCCATAATGAAACATCTGAAAATGAACACACGCATAAGAGTACATACTTATATATATATATATATATATATATATATATATAACTACAAATATATGTATAATATATATTTATGTATATGAATACATATATTTCTATATATATATATATTCCTATATATACTTACAAAAAAAAAAATCTACAGACTGTTGTCCATAATGAACCATCTAAAAGTGAACACACACATAAGATTACATGCTTTTATATATATATATATATATATCGACTACCATTAAGGGAGGTTTGTGGTGAGCATCATATGACGCCATCATATAAATCGATGCCTATAAATTTTTTATGTTCATTAAGCACTACAATGTATAAACGCATATACAACGTGCACCCCAACTGCATTTATTAAAAATGGATTTAGAGCCTTGATGCAAATGTGATAGGAGAATTTAGACCGAATCTCACAGTAAATAATAAGCGACACCATGGTCATAGGCCACACACAAAGGATTGAGGATCGATTGAAACTTCCAAGAAAATGCAATTAGAAAGTAGATTGATGGAAGACAGGAAATACAAGGTGCCTTGATGCAACTGGAATGAAATCCATAAAATTATACATACTATATGTGTAGGAGATAAATCGCACCCACTAATATAGAAAATGCATGCAAAGCTAGAGATCAAGTTGGTTTGGCAGCATGAAGACAGAAGGGTATTTCTAGATTCTAGACTTTTGTTTAATGTTTCAGAAAATAAAATATTTTGTGTGCCACCATAGGGAGCAATAAACAATGAGCTTGGTTGCCTAACATATCAATCATATTTTTATTGAAGTAATTACAGAAAGACTCCCAAATATGGGCAGATTGCCATTACAGAAGATAACAAGTAAAGAAGTTTGAGAGGCTTGCAAGGATTGCAAGGATTTCTAGATATACACATAACGGGTTTATTTAAGGCTCCCAATAAGGCAATTTAACAATGATTTATCGAATGTGTACAAGAAATTTGCAGAGAGAATCCAAAAATTTCATTTATTGTTTATTTCAATTCCAAAATTAAGCAGAGGTAAAAGTTAGGAAACAATGGAACCTAATTAAATCATTTAGCTTAGTTGAAGATTGATGCAAAGCTTTCTAATTCCAATTTGTAGCTTCAAATCATTTCCAAAACTTCAACAAAACTGCGAAATCCCCAATTCCAGAACCTCCAAACAACCAAAAGGAAAGCTTCCAAGAAGAAGAGCCATTCACGACAAAACATAAATAAGATTTGTTTTCAGAAAAATATGAAAAATCCCCCTTTCTTTTAGCAATTAACTAATTTATTTATTACCTCCTCCCCATCTATAACTGCATGCACTTCTTAAATCAATTAATTTCTTTAATTTTCCCCCACTACCGTCAACTTCTTCAATATTATTAGTATTTTATAATTTAATTGTACCTTATTATTTGTTCATAATAAATCAAACAATTAAAATATTAATTTATTAATTTAATCCTTCATTTCAATTTTGTTTGCATAATATCATAATTTAATATATTTATTCTTTACATTTTTTTATTAACACCACGCAATACCTAACCCCGAAGCAAAATGGAAGGAAAAACACAACGACATAGGCAGACCAGCTCAAATTAACCACACTAATAGGGTATGACGAATGAATATTCATCCTCATCAAGGATGATGGTTCAACGTAGGGGACCTGATGTTATCTCCAATTCAACAATCTCCATTGGGATTAAGGCACGCTCAAACCTAACAATTCAAATGGAGTCGATGCCTGGTACCTACAACCTGCAGAAAACCACATCATCAAGCATGTACATATTCAGCTAGTTAAACACATCGTGAATGGAAAGTCACAATGTCGCAGGGCACTCACAAGCAAGAGATACAACACTATTCCCCTTCACCAAAATACATCAACGCATAATGATCGAATACTAATAGCATGATAGGAACATACACCCAATAATCACATAATGCTCATAGCAATAATAACCCACTCTATCAATTAAAGTGATCTACTAAGCATGGTATAGGCATAAACATCAGCGATAAAACAATATCAATTATCATCATAGTAATGAGTCCAAAATCGAGTAATGCATCATAATGTCCAAATATATCAAGTATCTGTCAGAAATAAAAGGAAAACTAAGGGGCACTACAAAATGGCTCATCATATTAAGGTGAACCCTAACACCTTAGTAGTTAGGCTTGCAAAAGATTAGGTTGTTGTTTAGGTCAAAAAAAAATTAGGGTTTTATGGAATGAACTTGAAAATTCTAAGTGATTTTTGGTTACAAATGTAAGCCTTGGGTTAGCACCCTAATTATTTTTTAGACTTAAAATGATGAATGGGAGATAGGGAGTAACACCCCTTGGGGTTCATCTTTCTCTTCAATTTATCTCTTATGCTTATGGCATGAAATTAAAAAAAAAATGTTAATTTTGAATTCCAAAAAATAAATATTATAGATATGGTTCTACAAAAAATTTAAGTCGATATTTAATTGTCAATAAGTATGCAGCTTGGTGATAATTTATAAGATATTAATAATTGATCAACTAATGTGAAAACTACTAAGTAAACCATGCAAGTTTTATAATATGAGTATAATTATATGATTATATTGTTTGGTTCAACTACTAATAACAAGTATAAATTAAGGGTCATATTTATGTAAAAAATATTTCAAATGACATAAACATCAAATAATAATCTTGAAATTTGAAATTGTAATAGTAATGAACATAAATATATATATTGAATATTAAAATAAATTTATTATAAATTATTTGGAAGAAGTGTAGTACATTACCTTTTTTAAAATAATCTGAATGAATCTCAGAGAGAGGAAATGTTACTATTCTCATGTTTTGACATCGTAATCCTTAAACCTTAAGGAGAGAGAATGGCTTAATCAAATAAATCAACCAAAATTTAGGATTACTGAGTCATAATCAAGAAATATAATATTCTTGTGAGATTAGTGCCATTAATAACACTTCATAAATTTACTTGGAATAAGAGTATCACATTGCACAAGTAATTTTCCAAAGTGTGCACAATAGGCATCACATTCTTTGAATGCAAGTAGACATAAGTGTTAGGGTGGTTCAAAAAAAATTAGGTTTTGTGTTGTGTTTGAGTTTTGGGCACAACATTTGGTATCATAATATTTTGACTTGGGTATTGAAATAATATTATAACACATATCTTTATTAATTATTTAACATGTGTGTTCATAATATAGCTGATGCATTTCATTTTCACTTGGATCTCATTAAAACCACTGCATTTAGTTTTATGAAATAACACAATACAATACTCCTTAGTTGGGACTCTATTTATTTTACTCTAAAGAGATAAGTCCATAATATATGAATGCTTAGTTAAGAAGCTATGTAACATTTTCTCCTCATTACTTTGGATTAGAAACACTAATTTTTATTTGAGGGATTGTGATAGTAATTTAACCTAGTGTCATCATTAGCTAACTTTCTAAGATCGATGTTAAATTATATATAGATATAAGCATAGTTTAATATTGGAATGTTATCAAACTGTTGTTCTAGGAAAACTAGTGGACTAGGTTGCATAAAAAACTATTTGTGGGTGTTTAAAAACCCTTCTAAACATTTTTTGGATTTTGATTTAAATTTGGTGAAGGGATATAAAAGTTATGTGTTTAAATTCTTCCCTATTTCACTGCGATCAACTCAAGCTGAGAGTTGTTGAGTAATTATATGATTGAATTGTTGTCAAATGATTTGTGATAATTGAACTTAATTGATTTATATTATTTTTTGTCCAATCAAGTATGTTTTGATTTAAATCCAAGTAAGAAAACTATGAAGCCTATGATCTTGTTATGTAAGCAAGGCCATCTTGGATGAGCCCCAAGTTATAGGTCTGGTCTTTAGGACATTTCCTTATAAAGCTTGCTTCAAAATTGTTATTATTAGTTCATTTGATGGAGAGACTAATAGTGTAATCTGTTTTGTAAAAATCTTGTAGACATAGTTTATTAGAAGAAAATGAGTTGCTAATAACATTATAAAGTAATGTGAGAAAGACAATGGTAAGAGATGATCATTTGATGAACCATCTTAATTGTTAAAGTTGAAGAAACTCCATAGTGATATCATACAATGTAGTAAAAAGAGTTAAACTTTTATTAAATTCTAATATTGGATGTAATAAAAGAACTATATATTATGTTATGTTAAATAAAATGATGCAATAATTTATTTTATTAAAGTTATACTTACCAGTATCTCTTGTTAAAGTTAATCTTATTTGATACAAATCATAGTTATGTTTGGGCTATAAAATATGTTGGTAAATTTAGTTATTATATCCTAATGATGAAACTTATATATTATGTATATGCTTCTATTTAAAATTTAGTTATGATGTTTCAAACAAATCGTATTATATAAAGTAATTTTATGAGGTGATTTGATGAAATTGTATGTTTAATTGTTTTTATGATCTAATAATCTACATGCAATGTAAATAATTTTTCATAAGTTGGTCAATTTTTAGGTGATGTTATTTTTGTTATATGTTGTTCCCTTAATTGAGTTTATTGGGAAATCAAATGTCATTCCCATAACATTGACATGACAAAAAACTTATTTTTTTGTATACCTAGATGTAATTCCCCCCTCCCCCCTAAACAGATACATTGGACAACCACATAAAAAGTATTTTTTTTACAAGAAGAAATTACACTACATTAAGGTAGTATGATGCATGTTTCATGTTCTCATTAAGCTATACATTGAAAGACACACTAAGAATTTATCAAGTTCAAATGATGTGTATGGTGATACTCATGACTACATAGAACTTTAAAAAGTTGTTACAAAATTTTCTCTCTATTACTCTATTAAAAATAATTAAAACCTATGTTGAAACAATCAAATATTAGGATAATTTGAAGTAATTTTATAATGACGTATTAATAAACTCTATAAGATATGCAATGCACATATGCTATATCTCCAACTTTCTATTAGGTTTATTATTGTGTCATGAGTAGGGTACTATTTTTGAGTGAACCATTGAGATTTAAGTAGCATTCTCTTTTTTGTCTAAAATGATAATTAAGGTTCCCATAAAACTATATTATAAATAAATAAATAGTAGGTGGATGTTTCCAAAGCTCTTTCTAAGAGAGGGAAGCATATGATTAACATCGTTTATTCAATCTTACTCTACTATTTGAAATTTAAGCATATATTCCTTACGCATATATAAACCCCTCTATATTTTTAGTTTATTATTTATCTATTTGTTATATATTTATTTATTTAACATGCATTTATATTGCTTAATACATAAGACACTAGAGGATAGGAAATGAACATAATAAAGAAACTTCTCGTGTAGTTTTTCCACCATATACTATTCGCATAAAGAATTTCATAAATCTAATGTTTAAATCAAATATAATATTATTTGGTTCAATCATCATATTAATGAGTACACATACTGTTTACTATACATTGAGTTATAATCAATCATATTTATCTTGTGAATACTCATTCTAAGGACAATATATATAAAATATAAAAACTAGGATGCCAAATTTCTAACTTCAGAAAATACAAAAGAATATGCAATGCAATGTAATGCATATTATTTCACAAGATGGACGAAAACCTTGAATGCATAAGTTAATTGTAATACCCCTCTGTTTTGCTTCTTGTTTGGTTTGCTTTATGCTATGTTTGGTTGTAGCTACTTTAATACTGGATACATTTTGTTATGATGTTTTGATCGCTACTATTGAGCGATAACTATTATTGTGTGATGTGTTGATCTGATTATTGTTTCACATGCTTTAATGGTTTAATGATGTTAGTATAGTTAACATGAGATTTTATTATGAGATTATTGATAATGATGTTACTTTTAGTCTTTGATGAGAGTATTGGTGAAGAGGACGGTTTCGCATCACTCGCTTGCGAGCGCCCTGTAAATCCGTGATTTCTTCTTCACGGTGTGTATTATATGCTGGATATACTGTATTATGTTGTTTACTTGGTTTCAGGTTGCAAGTACATGACATTGACTCCACCTGGTTTCACAGGTTTGAGCATGTCGATCCAATGGTTAAGTTCAACGGGAGATAGTAGATAGGTAACATGTGTCAAGTCTAAGCCCTAGCCTTAGTGTGTCGTCAGTCTTGTTTGTTGACTCATGGTGTACCTTATTTTAATGTTATTTGATTTTGAAAGCTAGGTGTTTATTAAATGAATTTTTAGAATAATTGCATTGGTTAAAAGTGGTGATTATTTTATATTAAATTAAAATTATGCTTAGATGTTATATTTAAAGTTAATAATAAAATTTAATTTATTTAATTAATTAAATTTACTTAATTAAATAAATTAAATTAAATTTATTTAATTAATTAAATTAAATTTATTTAATTAATTAAATTTAATCTCAAAAGGGTTGAATTTAGTTTTTAAATAATTAAAATTAATTAATTAAGTTTTATTAAATTAAATTAAATAAAAGCAAAAATTGAAAGATATTTGAAATTGCATTTTAAATTCAAAGTATGTTTTCGAAAATGGAATTAGGCTAATATTGTAATTGTTAATATTGCATGAAAAAGATTAGATTTGGTTGTCTAGGATATTTTTGATTGAAGACACAATTGCATGTGGAATTAAGAAGAGGAGTTTTGTTAAAAATTCATTCTGGGAGAAGATCTTGGAAGGGAAAAAACTTCTTCAAGGCAGTGAAGAATTTTTGGAAAAATTGCACAGAGAAGGGTTTGAAGAAGTTTTTTATTGTAGAATTTGATTGAGGAAAGTTTGTTTGCATTTTTTGGATTTTTTGGATTGAATTCATTGCACGATTGAAGAAAATTCAGGAGATCTTTGGAGGAGGTTTGCATCAGAAATTCATCCTTTCCTGTAGCTTTGAAAATCCAGGTTTTGTTCTGTGTTTTTCTTGTTCATGTTTGTTCAAACAAATATATATATATATTGTTTAAGAAATTTGTTTGTTGAATTCATTGAGAATTAGGATTTGTTAATTGAAACTAGATTTAAATTATTCTAAAATTTGGGGGAGATTGTATAAATTTACTGTAGGATTTAATTCAGTAAATGGGGAAATTGTGGAATCATTGTTTAATTTAAACCTTAGATTGACCTTCAAACATTTATATTGTTGTAAGAAGTTTTTACCCTTTTAGAAAATTATCAAATCTGGTTTTCAAAACAAACCCTCTTAGAAAACTTTCAATGGAAAAATCAAGATCTGTTTAAACTTGCCTACTTTTATATTATTTGAAAATTTGAAGGAATGGTTTAAAAGAAATTAATTTTAGGAATGATTTAAATAAAAATCAGTTTTTAAACATTTGTGGAATTTAGAAAATCATTCTGGAAAATTTTATTAATTTTCCTCTGACTGGTTATTTTTAATTATTCTGTCAATTTTACCAGTAGGAAATTCTGTGTAAATATATAAGTATATAGATTTAATTTATTGTTGTTAAGATTTAAAATTATTTTCCTTTTGGAACAAAATCGTCGTACGCAAAAATTGTCCGGGTCTGTGCGAAATTTTGCACATTGTTTTTTGTGTTAAAGTGGTTTTTATAAAATAAAATAAAAATTATATTACACAGTGGACGGTGGTCATGACCCCACCGCCCACACTTCCCCATGGGAAGGACACACTTGCCATGGGCAGTGCACCCACCGTTTGGGGGGACGCACTGTCCATGGGGAGTGCGGCCTCCCCAACTACCACCGACTGGTTGTATGTAAGTACAGTGTGCCAGTGCTTGTTAAGTTCGTTGGTACATGAAGTTCACCGGTACAATGAAGGTCGCTGGTAGAATTAAGTCTGTTGGTACCAATAAAGACCGTCGGTACCAATAAAGTCCGCCGATACGAGTACAGTCCATCAACCATTAATGGAATTCGTAGGTTTCTAAAAGGACCCTTGGTAACTGTGATGCTTGATTTAAATCGATTTGGTATAAAATATTGTATATATATTTAATATTTATATACATGAAATCTATATATATATATATATATATATATGTGATATGTAATTATGTGTATGTTTTATGTATATATATATATATATATATTTATATATATTTATATTTTGTTTGTAGTTTATTAGGTTTATATTTAATTATTATATATATATTTTGTGAAAATATATATTAATATATTAAATATTGTTGTAGAAGATTTAAACAATAGTATTTTTAATTAATTTGTAATATGTTATGTCGATTGAAGAATAATAGGAAATTAAACGAAATAGAGGAATTTAAATAAATTGTAGAAATTTGACGTGTTAGTTGTGTAACAAAAAGAAATATTTTCTTGCATGAGTATATTATGATTTAAATGCAAATGGAATATCTTGTTTTGCTAAATTTAGAATTTATCCTTTCCTAAAGGAAGTAAGGGTAATTATGTTAGTTTATTATTTATCTTATTGAAGTATTTGGCTATTTACTGAAAAGAATTAGTTAAGGAAATGGATTTAATATATCCAAATATAGCATGTTTCCTTGTCATTTCTTTTTGTTATTACTTTTCCTTATGTTCGTGATAGAAAAAAAAAAGGCTTTTACGATTATTTTAGTTAACCCTGTTTTTGTACCTTTGATTTTGTTAATGTTACCTATTGAGTGAGTATGGGTTTAAGAAATCCAAATATTAGATTTGAATTATGACTTGAATGCTTGTTGTAGCTATGTCGTCAAGTTGCATTGTGGGATTTAGAATTTAGTGTTAGTCCAAAATTGTAAGTCTTCCAGAAGAACTTAGAGGATGAGGGTTGTCGAATCTTTATGTCAACCAGTTGTTTTCCCCTTGGGTAGTGCATGGTGTCTTTTCAATTTTTACCCGATTTCCACGAATAGGGATGTTTGTGCCTCCTATGAAAGGAGTGGACTACGTTTCTTGTTTCCTCCAAGATGTTTGGAGTGGGTTCTTTTATTTTTTTTTGCCTTGAGATGGAGTGGTTATGATACCTAGGTTGTATGCACTTGTGATTCCCTTGGTGGATTGTTTGGGTGTGTGTTGTCGAATAGAAGAGTGGCTTCCATTAGGGGTCGGGGCCCAAAGAGGTAAGACTGGGTAACCTTTGGAAGTATTTTAAGTAAGTGATAACTAAATTAATGTACTTAGATGATTAGGATTCCTTTCACACTAATCAAGATAATTTATCCTCATTCATAGACACAAGGGCTCGTTTAGAATTGGGATGAGTGAGAAGGCCTGAAATGGCATGGTCATCTATCTTGTCCTTATGAGAGGTAGTTGATTCCACATGAGTGAGTATGAGGGTCGAGATTCGGTTGAGGTCACCAGGATTATTGGAGCCTATGAAGAATGCCCAAAGGAGATCTCATGACTACTATGTGATGATACTTTGTCTAGGACAACAGTTGTTTATTTTTTTATGTGTATGGTTCTCTGAACATACTTGATCTATTTTATGTCTGGAAGCAATGTGACCTATGTCAGTGATGTGAGATTTGTACTTGTATTGTGCATGTGTTTGGTTGAGTCAGTATGTGTCAATATGAGTCTGCCTTTGGTTAGAGGTAGTAGATTCTTTGTCCATGTTACATTGTTACTATCTCTTAGCATGGGGGGTGGGCCTTCAGGTCCCACTTGGTTGGGTGGAACATGCATCATACACCGTTGGGTCCCCCTTGATCTTTAGTTCATGGAGGCAAGACATCCAGTTGGACAACTCACAAATCTTGTTTTCATTTCTTGCAATGTTGTATTTCAAAATGTAATTAATTGGTTTTACCCCTCTTGTATTTATGAGGTGGATTTATGTAATTGTAACACATGTATTTATGACTCATTCTGGAAATGAGTGTTGTAATCAGTTGTTCATGTAATGGATATATGTTATGGATGTTATCTTCTTATCTTGTTATTTATTTATGTAGTATGAATGTTTATTACTTGAGTTGTTAAATGCAATGAAATATAATGATGTATGTTAATGGGGATTTAAGTAATCTCGGTTATGTAGCCTTAGGGGATGTTGTCAATTATAGATGAACATGTATGTTTAATTCACTTTAATAAAAAAAAAATAGTACACTTTTATTGTGAATTGAAACTTCCTCTAGGGTTGCGTGGTGGGGCATTACATTAATAACAATTGCAATCAATTATAAGAAAAATTTAAAAAACTAGTAATATTCCAATACTACTTCTACTTATTTGCATTGCTAGCACTCCTATGAAAAGACTGAATAGTCACTCTTATTAATTAATATTTTATATTTTGCAAGCATCGTTTGAAATGTTAAAATATTTTTTTATTATTTAGTTAATTTTAAAGGCATAAAAATTACCTCAACATGAAAAATTGGACCCTTTATTTTAACCTTAATCAAAGTGATGAAAATCTAAATTACATTTGACTAAAGGCATTTGCAAGTAAAGAGGAGGTTAAGTGGAATAGTTGTGAAGGTGACATGTGTCACCTCCACACTTGGAAATGGATTGATTATTCTTACACTTGTGTTTTCCCATTTTAAGAGTAAGAGAATGTTATTGTGAGGGGATTATTATGTTATTCTGGAGTTGTATGCTAGTTGGAGAGGGAGCTAAGAGTTGAAAAAAAAGTTGGTTGAGAAGATAAATATGGAGAGGGATGTGCATGTGCAACTAGACCTACCTTCTGTAACTATAGAAAAATAAATTTATCAAGTAACCTTTATGTCCCATAAGTTGGTTTTGTTCAAAACCATGTGTGATTATGTCTAGTCTGATATTGTACTTATTTTATTAGGTTTTATTGCTATTGTGATGTGGGTTTTGGGGTAGTAGGAGTCAACCCTCATAGGCTGATGAGAGCACTCATGGTTTTTCAATAGAGTGGGTTGTAGATCCATGTTGGGGAAGGTCCCAATAGGTAGGATTACCCACATAACACCATTGAAAAATGTAATTTGTTGTCTCGATGGGTAAGTGTACTCACCTACCATTGATGAAGGTTATAAATTATTGTAAGAGGTGATATTTCTAAGTTGTGTTTGACTATGATGGGAATTTTGGGTGGAGGAAGTGGTGTGTAAAATAATGTGGCTATTAATTCATGGTTTTCTAATTGCTTCCCCATTGATGGTGTCCCCACTCCCCCTTAGTGAGGTTCTTTCAAAATCCCTTGTTTAGTAGTTTTCCTTGGGAAATTGTTGGTATGAATATGTGACGTGTTGTGTATTTTAAGTGTTTATCTTCCCTAAAAAAAAATTGTGAATAGTGTTCTAAGAATTTCCTTGTCACCATGTGTTTTTTCCTAGCCTCGAGGTGGACAATTTATTGTCCTATGGAAGGGAGGTGAGCTCCCACTAGTCCTCGAAGAATTGTTTCTAGGTGGTCTTCTTTTGTGTGTAGGTTATAAGTAACTAAGGAAGAATTTTTTTTAAATGTGTGTTGTACTTTAGAAAAAACTAGGTTGAGGAAGAATTTGATAGTATGTTTGTAGTCTAATAGTGGAAATGATAAATTAAGAATTTATTTCACCACCTATATGATAAATATATCAATAAATTGCATAATCATGTAATTTTTTAATTTTTGTAACTTAAGTAAGGTAGTAAAATTGGAAATGAGAATTATAAAATGCATGAAAAGAAAGAAAATATACGTATGTGGTGTAAACTAGAAAATGAGATTATATTGATATGTATTACATTATTACAAATAAACTATGTAAAGAAGCCTTGAGAAGGGCCTTGCCTTAGTATTTTTTTTATTTATATGGGAAATAATTCAAAATCCTAATGTGTAAGTGTTGTCTTATGAGTTTTGTAAATGAGATTACTATCATATACCCAAAAATTTATATTGTCCTTGTCGTGTTAAGAAATTTTATAATATCTTCAAATGCAAGTAAACATCAGTGTTGTTAGTATGGTTTAAAATTAGGGTTTGTGTTGTGTCTAATTTTTGGGAATGACATTTGGTATCAAAGATTTTTAGCTAACCTTTGAGGACATCACCACATTATTAGATGTTTGAATTATGCCTTTGGGATCCTACAACCTAGTCTTGGGCATGGATTGACTTAATCCACATCAGGCTAAGGTTGATTATCTTCATAAGGTTATTGAGTGTGTTGATGATCATGGTGTGATAATTGTGATCTCAAAGGTGTTCTAATTGAATTAATTCCCTAATTCATCTCACCTTATTTAGATAGCCTATGTTTTTAGAGTGAGAGGACTAGATTTTGCCACACCCAATCTGTTTGCTCCCTTCACTTACTATTTGGGGTAGTGTTCTTTCTACAATATTGCACAAGTGATGTTCCCAAGTGAACATGACAAGCATCACATTCTACGAATATGAGTAGACATCAATGTTATTAGTATGGTTTCAAAAAATTGGGGTTTGTGTTGTGTCTGAGTTTTGTGCATGACATACCCAATGTCCTTACCCATGACATGGACATAACACAACCTTTTTTGTGTATACATATGTAATTCCCCCCCCCCCCCAAAAAAAAATTTTAAAAAAAATAGATACACAAGACAACCACACAAAAAGTGACTAATTTTTTTGGCAAGAAGAAATTACACTATAATAAGGTATTGTGATGCATGTTTCATGTGCTCATAAAGATATACATTGAAAGAGGTACTGAGAGGGTATCAATTTCAGATGATTTTCATGGTGATACTCATGGCTACATATAACTTAAAATCTATTTCAAATTTTCCTCTCTATTACTCTTTAAAAAAAATGAAACTTATCCTAAACAATCAAATCTTAGGGGAACTTGGAGTAATCCTATAATGAGATATTGATCATCTCTCAAAGATATGCAATGCATAGAGGCTAGATCTCCAACTCTATGTTATACTTATTATTGTGACATGATTAAGGTACTATTTTTGAGTGGGCCATTGAGACTTAAGTAATATTCTCTTTTCTATCCAAAATGCTAATTAGGGTTCCTATCAAGCTATATAACAAATAAATAAATAATAAAATAAAGACATAGAGGTGTTTATTTATATAGATACTTAAATTTTAAATAGTGAAGATTGAATAAACAATGTTAATGTGCTCCCCTCTCTAGAAATAGCTTGGGAGACATATCCTAGTTGATAATTTAATATAGCTCTAGCTCCAACTTTGCAAGATAGCATGACACATTGATAATTAGATTTAAGTTTATTACCTTAAAAATGAAAAAATTAGATTAAATATGATATATTTACATTCTCAATCTAGGAACATGAAATGGGATTAAATGGCACACAAGAGTCCTAAAGCGGGCAAGATAAAAACTTCAACCCCAAGATAGGTCTATGTTGATAGATGTGGATGCAAATAAACACCAAGTATGTAAATATGTGTACATAATACAATCATTTTATTTTATTTTTCAACTCATAATAAGTATAGCATACTAGTATTTCAATAAAAACTATTAAAAAACATAAAATAAAAAATCATGAATTAAATTCATAAAATACCTTATTATTTTATATTTTAACATTTCTAAATACTTTTGAAAATAGTCTTCTTGCTATTATAAATTTTAAAATAAAAATTGTAGCTTTGGCACATGTTATTATGTCATGCCCCACCAAAAACAACATATTATTGACTACATCTGAGTTCAAAGGGTGGGAATAATCGTAGAAGTAAAGGAATTAAAGCCACTTCCAAAAAATATTTAAGTAAATAATAATAGAGGTGGAAACAATGAAGGGTACAATAAAATAAAATCATTTAATTAATTTATTAAATTAAAATCTTGTGGCAATGATTAGATTAGAAGGGGTGTGACTCCTTCCAATGTGAAAGGTTGTGACTCCCTCATATATGAGATATAAAGGGGGGATCATTTCATTTCATTGAAGAGATAGATGAATTAGCCAACAAGGAGTTAATCATTTAAGCATTTACTCATCAATCCATCAAGAAATATCAATCAACAAAGATCAATCAAGCAAACAAAAATAAATATATCAATACATCAAGCAATAAATCTTGAATTTGAGGAAGTGTCATGCAAATAGGGAGGACAAAAACCCTTCCAATTTCACAAGAGATTAAGGATGAAAAATCTTATCAAGTTTGAAAGAAAATCCAAATCTTGATCAAGGAGGATAAAACCCTCCATAGTGGAATAAGAGTTTAAAGGATGAAAACCCTTGATAGTTCCACTACTGAGTTAGAGAAGAAAACCTGTAATTCAATAGATTTGAAAGAATTTCCAAAGAATTCAAGATGTGATTGATTTTTAGAATTATGCTATGACATTGATCTAAATATTATAATAAATTCAGCATTTTTCATAAAGATATTATCATTTTGAGTGAAGATTATCATTTTAAGGAAAAAATCAAGAATATCCTAATAAGGGAAATTACAATTGGTATCATAGCATTGATCATGCTAGCATGCAGATCACAATTGAGCCAAAGAGCTCGCAATACTTGGAAAGAGAAAGGAAAAAACTAGAGGCAACTAGCAACCAAACTAAAAGTAGAGGAAAAAATAAAATGGGTGATCATGAGGTAGATCAAGAGAATGAATTGAAGGATTTTATGTAGCAACAAGAACAAACAACACAATTTATTCTCCAAACACTCCAAAATATGAATAATACAATTAGTTATCTTAGGCCTACACAAACCATTCCAAAAATAACAATAGAACTCCATTGAGATCACCACCTAGAGTAACATGGCCTACATTCTTACCTAGAGACGAGGAGTTATGAGAAGAAAAAATAAACATGGTAGAAATGACTTTGATAAATGTATAAATGCATACTCAAGACTTCATCCAAACCTTAGAAGGAAAATTTCATTTAGAAAATATTATAATACAAGATCAATAAATACCTCAAGAGGAGAAAATAGACAACCTAACAAAAACTTGTAGAAAGGACTAAATAAGATGACTCCCCCCACTTTTATGGTTCAGGGAAGGTGATTGTACAAGCATGGGTTAAAAAATTAGATACCTATCTTTCTCTTAGCCTCCCCAATACGAAAGACAAAACTATTATTTTTTTCTTTCTTCACTTAGAGGGAATAGCATATGAATGTGGCATCATGGGCTATTCACATAGGGACATCATTTAATTGTAACATATACTGACTTCATGTAACATGCCCATTGTTCTATTCAATAATTTTCCTATGTTTTTAACCACGAGTGAATAGTTTATGATGTCGTCACATAACAATACAATTTTTTCTTTCCAAAAACAAAGATAACATGCACATTTGAAATAAACACTATTTCAAACTTCCATTACATTACATTGTAATATCATAATATTTCCAAAGTATTGATTTCATAATGAATTATCTCAAGTTTAACTCTTCATGTCTACAATCTTCCATATAAATGGATAAAAGAATACATACATAACTCCTCTGAGCTTATTGGTGATAGAAATACATATGGTCCAAGTAATCCCCCTTCCAAATATTGGCCGCCAATTGATGACAAGAAGCATCACTCGAGCACTTTTCCACCAACCACAGACTCATTGCAGTCCCTACACATCTACCTAACTAGTAAGATGGTCATCCCTTTGACAAAGAAATTTGTTTGGTAACCTCATAATTTCCTTAGCCTTTCTTGAGCATTGTGAAGTTTCCTACATAACTATAACTTTCCCATATCGTGGCTACAAGCTATGTGTGTGACATTCTCGGAATATCATGCATAATTGGATCACCTTGAACTGGAAATGTCGATAGTGGCTAACTACAATTCTTTGGCCAAAGATTCATCACCCATACTTTGAGTGAGAGTCACCCCATTCACCACAATAAGTGTTTGATTTGCATTGATCACACATATTATATGCATAGGATAGCCCCTTCATTGGATTATCCTAACCCTAGGAATAACCTATTTTCTTTTCTAGTTCACTAAGACATTTCAACTATAGTATTTTAACTAATTCAAGGTAACTCTATATTACCAATTAACCATGCAAATAAATTTAACATCACATCCTTTAATTGAATCTTTTTCAAAAGTAAAATTTTAACAATCAAAGCCCCCTTTAAAGAGTGTATTCTCAACAATAATTGACTCCCATCAAAAGTATAGACCTATCAATAAATTACCTCATTCAACAATATAATCTTTCAAAATTCAAAAGTATAATACCCAACAATAAATGATCTCAATCAAAAGTATAATCTTCAACAATAAATGACTCCAACCAAAGATAAAATCAACAATAAATTATCAATGATCAATCCAATCATATAGGTTAATCTCAACCTATTTTTTTTAAACAAAGATCAAATAAACAATCCAACCAATTAGGTTAACCTCAACCTAGGCTTTCAATCAATAATCA